>CAIGQS010000031.1:312397-618577 GCA_903798195.1 Danio kyathit
TGTTAATTACTTTGGTCACACTTTATTTTGATGGTTCATTTGTTGAATTTAAGTTACATTGCATCTACATGCCAACTAATTCTCATTAGATTATAAGTAGACATGTTATGCCGAGTTCCCCTTTGGGAGGGAAACTTCAACGCTATGTGGAAACTTCCACTATGGGGATTTCGTCAGAATCCAATCATCTGAAAGAGTATATAAACGGCCAATGAAATGCCAATGAGTTGGCAGCGTCAGCATGCACAGCTGGTGATACTTACAATCATTTGGAATATAGCGCAGCACGTGCCAAGCTGAGGCATCCTTTTCGCTTCAGATTCTTTTTCTCCAACTGTTATGACAGAGAGAGAGAGAGAGAGAGAGAGAGAAGAACGAGAAAGCAGGCTGCTTCTCCCAGTCCAGAGTGTGTGATATGCGGCGACAGACGTCGAGCTGGGTTTCTTCCTTGCCTGGCGTGCTTTTTGGGTTTGGTGCTCCAAAGCAGTATGTTTTGTTGCGAATTTGCCCGCAGCATGTTGATGCGTGCTCGCGGGCAGTGCATGCCATCACTGCGATGGCATGTCTGTTGGGCAGTTAAGATAACGGCTTGCTCTTGCTAAAGAGCCACCCACCCCAGTTGTTCCCCGCTCCATAGTGGGCATTTGGGCAGATCTGAGGGTTACAGTGGAAGTAAATCTGCCGCCCTCGGGCTTGTGGAACTCTCGCTCCTCCAGGCGCTACATCCAAGTTCGTGTGAGAGAAACGCTCCGTCCTAGGATGGTCGCCCTCTCACTTGATGACACAGAGGCTCAGATGTCCATCGCTGCATTGAAGGACGGGCTGTCATTGTCTGATGAGGATTCAAACCCCTCCCTCCCTCCGGGTAGCGCCGGCGTTGTATCTAGAAGCAGACATGATAACCGTGCCTTCCCAGGCTGCTTCGGCCGTGGGCCTAGAGATGGTTTATCCCCCACTGCGGCCGACTAGATGGATGTAAGTGGAGAATGTAAAGAAGGCAAGACCTTCTAAGCCCCCGTCCCTTTCTTCTCGGAAGTGCACAGTAGGCTCACACAGCTTGGAGGGCACCTTTCTCTGCCCAATCTGCGTGCGTGTCCGCCCTTACCATCACCCTTGATAGTGGAGCAGCCAGGCGGTACGACTCGATTCCCCAGATTGAGAGTGCCATTGCAGGCCCGCGTGGTGTCTCTTCCTGGTGGAGTCAGACTTGTCTCCCGTCCAAGACGTGTAGGTTATCTGCCTCCCTTGGAGCCAGAGCCCACACAGTCGTGCGACAGCTGCTTCAACCCTGCATGCTATGGCCATCTACCAGTGCTACCAAGCGCAAGTGCTGGCACAGCTGCACAAGGGTGGTTCCGACCCAGGCTTGTTACATGAGCCCTGCACCGCAACCGACTGAGCTCCACGGACCACAAGTCCGCTGCGATTGGTCTGCAGCAATAGACCTGAAGGAGGCGTACTTCATGTCTCCATACTTCCACGCCACCATCAGTTTCTGCAGTTTGCGTTGAAGGTCGAGCCTGGTAGTACAAGTCCTCCCCTTTGGGCTCTCTCTGTCTCTGCAGGTTTTCACCAAGCTAGCATCAGTGAGATGCTATTTCCTTCAGTTGGCTGGAGCTAGGGCTGTCCCCTTCGCACTGAGGAGTTGGCGTTACGATCATTCCCGCTCTGAGGATGCGGCAATGTCGGCACTCTGGGAAAGCATCGCCTTATCATCCAGTTCCCAGAGGCACGGGACGTGGATATTAATTCTATCCTGTTCCCCTCTCAAACCCACTTGGAGATCTCTCTTAGGAGAGGTCTGTTCAACTCAACTCAATATCTTTAAGATTTCTGTCCAGGTAGACAGCTCTGCTGGTCGCATTGGCATCGGTGAAATGTGCGGGTATCTGGAGGCATTTCGGTCAGTGAAATGTGCCAGTATTTTGGGCCGGCCCACTCTCACATTTTCCTGAGACTCCGGCCCACCTAGGTGCCCTAGGTTCCTACAGCATTCTTTCTAGACTACGTAGTGAATCTGCAACCTACGACTCCCAAAAAATATTTAAATCTGTAAAACTTCTGTTAAAGTGAGATAAGTAAGGGCCAGGAAACACATTGGAAGACTGTGCTTCTGGTGATGCAGGTGCGCTCACGCTCTTGGCTTGGCATAACCTCTCATTGGGGGCAAGGTAAGGGGGGAACGGAAATGCTATGTTCCTTCACCACAATAATGGCCCCTTAGCTGTTGGGTGTGAAAGTCTCTTCAGCTAGAAAAGGATGCCTCAGCCTGGCACGCTGCGCTTATATTCCAAATTGATAGTAAGTAACACCAGCTGTGCATGCTGACGCTGCCAACTCATTGGGCCATTTATATACTCTTTCAGATGATTGGATTCTGACAAAATCCCCATCGTGGAAGTTTCCACATAGCATTTCCGTTCCCCCCTCAGAGAACAAGGGTTACTTTAGTAACCGAAGTGTTTAGACTGCAGGATTTTCAAAGTAGACATGTCTCAAGAGACCATCTCAAGATGGCACCGCGGATGGCCGCCTCGGTGTGGAGCTCTCCAGTTTTTGTTCTGTTTTTGTTAGTCTGTCCTGTTTTATGTTTATCTAACACGATCTGTTATACCAGGGACGAGCTGCTGAACATTCGGCAGTGCACACCAACTAATCACCAACTGGATTTTGATTTCTCTGGCGTTTTGCAGAACATTGTCGTCGGCGGAGCAGCTGCTTTGTGGAAACTCTACAAGACGCGCAAGCGTGGGAAGTGTGGGGAGCCGGTGCGCTCGTCAGGCTGAGACAGCGCGGCTTCAGAACGGCGCTGCCTAGCATCCATCTGGCGAATCTCTGCTCTCTTCCTAACAAAATGGACGAACTACTTCTGCTCACATGCAAAACAAGAACTTTAACAACTCAGCTGCACTGTGTTTTACAGAAACCTGGCTGAACGAAGCCATTCGGACAGCGCATTACACCTACCGGACTTTCAGCTGTACAGAACAGATCGCGATACGGAGTTAACGGGCAAAATGCGTGGTGGTGGGACATGCTTTTACATCAACAGTAGGTGGTGTACGGATGTAACTGTGTTAAAGAAGATGTGCTGTCCTGATGTGGAAGTACTTTTCATTAACTGCAAGCCGTTTTACGCACCGCGGGAGTTTTCCTCGTTTCATTCTCATCGGTGTTTACATTCCACCGCAAGCACACGTGAGTACTGCGTTACAACAGCTGTCTGATTTAATCACAGAGACTGAACAACGACACCCGGACTCTGTTTTTATCATTCTCTGTGACTTTAATCAGGCAAAACTCACACATGAGCTGCCTAAATTCAAACAGCACATCACATGCCCCACCAGAGACAACAACATTTTGGACCATTGCTACACCACAATAAAGGATGCATATCGCTCCGTCGCCAGAGCAGCTCTGGACTCTCTGGCCACTGCCTGGTTCATCTTATACCAACTTACAGGCAAAAACTTAAAACTATTAAGCCAGTATAAAGGACTGTTAAGAGATGGACCAACGACACAGAGCAAGTCTTACAAGCCTGTTTTGAATGCACGGACTGGAGTGTTTTTGAAGCTGCAGCCAACGACCTGGACGAGCTCACCGACACTGTAACATCATACATCAGTTTCTGTGAAAAGTTATGCATCCCTACCAGGACCTACTTATCATTTAACAATGATAAACCATGGTTCACAACAAAACTTAGACAGCTTTGTCATGCAAAAGAGGATGCCTACAGGAGTGGGGACAGGTTTTTGTACAATCAAGCCAGGAACCACTGACAAAGGAGATTGGTGTGGCTAAGAAGAGCTATGCCAAAAAGCTGGAAACCCAGTTTTCTGCCAACGACCCTGCATCAGTGTGGAAAGGCCTGAAAGACCTTACCAACTTCAAAACACCACCCCCAGCATCAACAGCAACAAACATCTTGCAAATGAGCTAAATTTGTTCTACTGTAGATTTGACACCTCTGACCAGACACCTCACACCCGCCTGAACCATCTCCCTACACAGCCATCAACACCTCTAGCCATCTCCCTCCCCCCTCCCCCCCTGCACTTCAGATCAGTGAGGATAATCTGTGTCAAATCTTCAGTAAACAGATAAGACGAAAAGCACCAGGTCCAGACGGTGTTTCACCAGGTTGTCTGAAAACCTGCGCCGACCAGCTGGCTCCCATTTTCACACAGATCTTCAACAGATCACTGGAACAGCGCAAAGTTCAATTCTGCTTCAAATGTTCCATCCACCATCATCCCAATAGCAAGAAACCAAAGATCACAGGACTCAATGACTACAGACCTGTTGCCCTAACATCTGTGGCCATGAAGTCATTCGAAAGACTGGTGCTAGCATATCTGAAGGACATCACTGGACCTTTGCTGGACCCCTGCAGTTTGTCTATAGAGCAAACCGGTCTGTGGATGATGCAGTCAAACAGGGAACTACGCAAGGATACTGTTTGTGGACTTCAGTTCTGCCTTTAACACCATCGTCCCATCACTGCTCGAGAACAAACTGACCCAGCTGTCTGTCCCCAGCTCTATCTGTCAATGGATCACCAGCTTTCTGACAGATAAACAACAGCTAGTCAGAATGGGCAAAATCTCATCCGACAGCCGCACCATCAGCACTGGTGCCCCACAGGGATGCGTTCTCTCCCCACTGCTCTTCTCCCTGTACACCAACGACTGCACTGCAAAAGACCCCTCCATCAAGCTCTTGAAGTTTGCTGATGACACTACTGTTATCGGCCTCATCCGGAATGGTGACGAGTCTGCATACAGACAGGAGGTGGAGGGGCTGGCTTAATGGTGCAGATACAACAACCTGGAGCTGAATATGCTCAAAACAGTGGAGATGATAGTGGACTTTAGAAGAAACCCCCCCCTGCACTCCCCCCACTCACCATCATGAACAGCACTGTGGCTGCAGTAGAGTCATTCAGGTTCCTGGGCACCACCATCTTTCAGGATCTGAAGTGGGACATTCACATAGACCCTATTGTGAAGAAAGCCCAGCAGAGACTGTACTTCCTTCGTCAGCTAAGAAAGTTCAACCTGCCACAGGAGCTGCTCGTACAGTTCTACTCAGCTGTCATCCAATCCATCCTCTGCACTTCAATCACCGTCTGGTTCAGCTCAGCTGCCAAAACTGACCTCCGTAGACTACAGCGAATAGTCCGGACTGCTGAACGAATCACTGGCACTACCCTTCCTACACTTCAAGAACTGTACTCTTCCAGAGTGAGTAAAAGGGCTAGCAAAATCACTCTGGACGCCTCGCACTCAGCATACTACCTGTTCAAACTGTTACTGTCTGGTCGGCGCTACAGAGCACCAAGCACAAAAACAGCCAGACACAGGAAAAGTTTCTTTCCTCAGGCCATCTACCTCATGAACAGTTAAATATTCCCCAACTGGGCAATAAACGTGGAATACTTTCTCATACGCACTTGTACACAGCACCTTATAACAATATACAATGCAATACTTTCTCCATTCGCATTGGTACACAGCACCTTATAACCTGTATATTTACAACATATCTGTACATACAATTCAACATTCAGATATTTTTTACTTACTGCATCTCTGTTTAATGTCTAATGTTTATCGCCTTTTTCTTTTCTCATATTTAATTTTGTGTTGTCACTTGTCACTTTAGTACATTGGAAGCTTCTGTAGCCAAAACAAATTCCTGTGTGTGTGAAGCACACTTGGCAATAAAACTGATTCTGATTCTAATTCTGTCACAGATGTTTTCACACTGCATGACTATCTGGGGTATAGTTTCGACGCTGCTGTGTTTACACTATATGATGGATCGGCGACAGAGGATTTCATACTGCATGACTTTGAAATAGGAAGAATTGCCGACAACTTTCTCCAAACTACATCTCACAACCAGATACATGCAAGAAGTGACATGGAAAGAACTAAGGTCACGTGGTATATAAGTTCACATGGACTTGCAAAGTTTCTTATAGTCAGTTAAATGTCTGTTAAAGGAGCAGTATCAACAGATAATAAGCAGACAGTCTACTAATACTGAAATGGACCATCAAAATAAAGTGTTATCTTTGCTTTTAATAATGGATTAAACGTTGGATAAGTGTTCAATTATATATTCAAATTATATTAAATTATATTATTTCAGGACAGGTTCTTCTTTAGTAAAAATAAAAACACCAGATTTTGTTTCATGATTGGCTTGTTTGGTGTAACAAATGAGTTTTTCAAGCTAAATTCTTTAAAGTTACTGCATGCAGCCAAAATAAACTTTTTATATTGTAATCACTATATCATTTACATCAGGTTTCAACAATCTATGTAGGAATTACAGATTCACTAGAAATAGCAATACAATTATTCTGACAAGGTTTTCACATATAGCACCACAAGTAAGTATATTTAATTTATAAATATGGTATATCTGCATGGTACATTTGTTAAGTTTAAATTATTTTAAGTTTAAAACCTTTTCCTTTTATTTTAAACAGTTTCAAGGTTTAACACTCTCTAAATTATAAATACTTTGAGTCACACGATTTCACCTCAAATTACAACTATAAGGCAGCTAAAGCACTAATTAAAATTGAAAACCAACTTTAACTTTAATCAGTAAATAAATAATTTTATACAAGCAAATATTAATTTAAGAAAAACTAAACAGATGTTAATATAACGCAGCATAAAGGTGTTCAACTTTTAGTTTGAATACAAACTATCCCTTCTGATATCAAAATTAAATAAATGAATAACTGCTGTACAAAAAGGGACACAATATATATATATATATTTTTTTGACATTTGTTTGCATTTGTTTATCATTAAAACGAATAAAATGTAACTTTTTTTTGGAAAATTGCATTTATTTAAATACTTACTAATCCTTTATAGGATATTTTTATGCATAATTGGAACTTTATAATAGGAAAAAGTTATGATTTTGGATATTGTGGGTAGCTGACATGATCTGCAGTGTGTTTTATAATAGTGACTGCACATTCAGATTTTTTTTAACCTCATAATAATTGAATGACTATAAAATATTATTTCTCTGTTTAAAATGAATAAGCCAGAAACAATCAATCACCTGAAAATATGCATTTACATTCACACACTGTTAATGTTGACAAAACCGTCCTTGTGCATATTATGCAACTCTCAATGCACACACTGAAAACAAGCCACACATTAAGCTACATGATAACAGCACATATTCTCACAGCTGTCTGAATCATTTGTCAATCTTAAACATGTAATTACACGTCTATTCACCCACCTGCAGTAGCAAAAGACAAAGTAGTAACACAAAGTCGTGGGGGAAAGTGGTTGCGGCGAGTTTAAAGCCTGCTGATTGTGTGGTGTGCGTGTGTGTATGTATGTATGTGTATCTGTTCTGTATATGTTTTAAAGACAACCTCATGTAGAGACAAGCTCTGCAAAACATGTCATCATAAATGAAAACAGAAGTACAGTGGGTGTGGTGCAGGTGAAGGTATCATGCTCTGCCATCAAGCTGAAATTAAGGCATGTAACATCTGTTGAGCAAACTTCTCCCAATTGTTATTTTAGAGGCAATTGTAGACCCAAAAATGAGTTATTAGTCACTTGTGTACTTAAAGCGAGTATCTCAGCTTTTAAGGTTTGTCTGAAACATATTTGTCCACAGATGTAATTTAAACGTATGAGCAGAACTGGAATATCGCATAAAACATTTGTAAAAAAAAAAAAAAAATGCTTTTCCATCCAGTAAGTAAAAAAGAACAAAATGGTCACTGATAAATTGTCAAAAATTTAATTTTCTATATAATAAATTACTTGTGCTTCAGAAGATGAAGACAAAATTCAATGAACACACAGCGGCTTTTGAAGGCATGAGGCGCTCTTTGGGAAAGCAGACACTCAAGATAGTCCTGGAGGTAATACTGACTTTGGCTAAGGGATTTTAGAATGACCAAAACAACACTTCAGCTGTTTTACAATGTGGTCGCTCTGCTGGTTTGTCTATGAATGCAGTCTAATCTTGCCTATTTTTGTTATCATATGATCTGCTAAAACAAAATCACATGCCTTTTAATGCTCATGCTGTAATTCATTTGATAAATGTGTTTCCATAATAGTTTATGCAAAAAAAAAAAAAAAAAATCAGGGGTTGCCACATTGGAATGAACCGCCAACTTATCCAGCATATGTTTTATGCAGCAAATGTCCTTCCAGCTGCAACCCAACACTGGGAAACACCCATACACTTGTGCATTCACACACATGCACTACGACCAAATTAGTTTAATTAATTTACCTATAGCGCATGTGTTTGGACTGTGGGGACAACCAGAGCACCTGGAGGAAACCCACATGAACACAGGGAGAACATGCAAACTCCACACAGAAATGCCAACTGACCTAGCCAGGGCTCGAACTTATAATATAAAAACTATTCTGTAGGTGTTTTCTTTTTTTTTATATTTATATAATATAAAACAAAACAAAAAAAAAAACAAGTTTTTGCTGAATATCAGCGTGATCACAACTATAAATGTGAGACTGATTCCAAACAATAATTAAACGATCATCAAAACTGAGTGAGTTATATATTATGATTATTATTATAATTATAAATGCTTACATTTAATAAGGGGCTTACATTTAATATATTTAATTTGTAATTATTATTTTTTTTACTTAATTTTCTTTTCTTTAGAGTGAAACCCAAAAAGAATGTGTGTATAATATTGAGAAAACATGTTGGATAATTAACAAATTCACATTAATCTAAAATGATTGAACAAAGGGACATTTCCAAAACAATTGAGCAATGCTTTCAGAAATTTCACAGAAAGAGCTAGATACAGTATTCAGACCTTCTTAAATTTTTTACTCTTTGTTATACTGCAACCATTTGCTAAAATCATTTAAGTTATTTTTTTTCCTAAACTGAGTAAACACAGCGCCCCATATTGATAGAACAACACAGAATCATTGACATTTTTGCAGATTTATAAAAAAAGAAAAACTGGAATATCACATGGTGCTCTCCATTTCTTCTGATCATCCTTGAGATGGTTCTGGACCGTCATTTGAGCCCAGCTGTGATTGATTATACTGATTGGACTTGATTAGGGAAGCCACACACCTGTCTATATAAGACCTAACAGCTCACAATGCATGTCAGAGCAATTGAGAATTATGGGGTCAAAGGAACTGCTTGAAGAGCTCAGAGACAGAATTGTGGCAAGGCACAGATCTAGCCAAGGTTACAAAAAAATTGGCTGCACTTAAGATTCCTAAGAGCATAGTGGCCTCCCTAATCCTAAAATAGAAGACATTTGGGACGACCAGAATCCTTCCTAGACCTGGTTGTCCGGCCAAACTGAGCTATCAAGGGAGAAAAATCCTTGGCTGAGCTTCAGAGATGCAGTCAGGAGATGGGTGAAAGTTGTAGAAAGTCAACCATCACTGCAGCCCTCCACCTGAAGGACTCAATATAAAGGACCCCAAAAACACCTGAAAGAATCTAAGATGGTGAGAAATAAGATTCTCTGGTCTGATGATAATAATAATAATAATTTTATTTATGTAGCGCCTTTCCAGAGCTTAAGGACACTTTACAAAAATGAAACAAGAAAAGATATTACAAGCAGATAAATGTAGAAAGCAATAGATACACAAACATACAGGAAGTCAAATATAACAAGCTGGAAATACTAAAACAAGACTTAAGAGACAAATAAACAAGTGCAAGTGGATCAAATAAAGTGGTCAGTTTGTCAGTTTAGAAGTGAAGCATACAGAAAACAAGTGAGTTTAAAGTAAAGATTTGAATTCAGAGATATTATTAGCAGAACGGAATGAGCGTGGTAAAGAGTTCCAGAGTTTGGGTGCAATAACACTAAATGATCTGCCCCCATTGAAGAAAGCGGTACCGAGGGACAGCGAGAAGGCCAGTCAGCGGAATGTAATGAGCGAGTTGGGGTGTATGGGACAGGCATATTGCAGAAATAGGAGGGAGCTAGGCTATTTAGGGATCTAAATGCGAGGAGGAGAATTTTGAATTTAATGCGGTATGCAACTGGGAGCCAATGGAGGTCGTACAGGATTGGGGTTATATGAGCAGAACGTTTGGTATGAGTGAGTATTCTAGCCGCAGAGTTTTGGATATATTGTAATCTGGAGATGAGGCTGGCAGGCAGACCAATGAAAAGGGCATTACAGTAGTTAATGCGTGAAGAGACAAATGCATGGACGACAGTCTCGGCATCCTTGCTACTGATGAAGGGACGCAGTTGGGAAATGCGACGTAAATGAAAGAATGCAGATTTAATAACAGATTTAATGTGAGGTTGAAAGGAGAGTGAGGAGTCGAAAATTACACCTAAGTTTTTGACAGAAGTAGTTGTTTTAATGTGAGAGCCAGAAATTTCACAGGAGAAACTGGTCGGAATATTGCTGGTAAGTGCAGGGGTGCCAATGAAAATGGTCTCAGTTTTGTCCATGTTGAGTTTCAGAGAATTTGAAGTAAGCCAATCATTAATGTCCTTCACACAAGCAGAGATTTTATCAACTTGGGCAGATGAAGTAGGTGTACAGACAGAGTAAAGTTGAATATCATGAGCGTAGAAGTGAGTTTAGACCATGACATTGCAAAATAAGACCAAGTGGGATTAGGTTTATTGTAAATAATAATGGGCCTAGAACGGATCCCTGGGGAACACCTCGCTTCAGGGGGACAGTGGGTGACCGAAAATCCTTAACAGAGATGAAGAATTGTCTATCTGAGAGATATCAAAAAAACCAGGAGTGAGCAGTGCCAGAAATACCCAGATCAGAGAGACGTGAGATAAGTAAATCATGAGAGACAGTCTCAAAGCAGAGCTGAGATCAAGTAGCAGTAATACAGACAATGAACCAGAGTCACCAGAAAGAAGTAGATCATTTACTACCAAGTGCAGTTTCAGTGCTTTGGAGGGGGTGAAAACCAGATTAAAAAGGGTCAAAAAGATTATTATCAACAAGAAAAGACTGGAGTTGGGCAGCAACAGTACTTTCTAGTAATTTAGATATGAAAGGTAGATTGGAAATTGGGCGATAATTAGATAGAACTGAGGGGTCGAGGTTGGGTTTCTTAAGCACAGGTGTGACGGCAGCGGTTTTTAGTGGCAGAGGAAATGAAGCCTGGGTAAGAGATGCATTGATAAAGTGAGAGACAGGCGTAGAGATGACAGAGTGGCAAAGTTTCAGGAGAGAAGTAGGAGCAGGATCAAGGTGACATGATGATGAGCTGGATTTCAATATTAGCTTAGAGACAGAACCAGGGGTCGTCAGTGAAAAGCAAGATAGAGACTGACTGGAAAGACCTGATGAATGACTGAGCTCTGCATCACTAGGGAGACATTGGTAGACAGCATTAGTCTTATCAAGCAAATGATCAAAAAGGAGCAGCAAAACTCAGTTGAGGCTAAGGTATCCTGAGGTGGGGGGTTAGTAAGTTTATGTATGGTATTAAATAATGCTTTTGGCCTATTGCTTGATTTATTAATTGTAGCAAAGACAAATTTAGAGCGAGCTGAGGTGAGAGCAGAGCTATATGATTTAAGATGATCATGAAAAGCCAAGCAATAAACAGAAAGACCATTTCTCCTATAGAGCCGTCTACCAGTGGCCTTAAAAGTACGGAGCTCAGGGGTATACCAAGGAGAAGAGTAAGTGGTGGGGACATATCTGGTCTTAATAGGAGCATGTTGCTGCATGATTTCAGAGATTATAGAGTGATGGTTGGATAATATCACAGACAGAGAAGAGATATCAATGACATCAGTGAGATTTGAAGAGAGAATAGAAGTGGAAAATTATACAGTGTCAATAGCTTTCAGATTGCGGTATGAGATAACAGTCTTAGGGCATTTAGAATGCAAGGAAGATTAAGACTAAAGTCAAGAAGTTTGATTAGAAATGCCGGTTTCAGAAGCAGAGATGGAAGTGATATCCCCTTTTCCGCACATACATTATTTCAAGGGTATGACCGCGAGTATGGGTAGGAAAGCAAACATGTTGAGTCATATTTAAAACATTCAAAAACAGACAGTAAATGGGCGGTGTTAGAGCAAGCAGTATCAACATGAATATTGAAGTCACCAAGCAGGAGGATGGGAGTTGACAACAAGCAGGCCAGAGTTAACAGTTCACTGAGCTCAGAAAAAAGGTGGACAGGGCTTTAGGAGGATGGTAGAGCAGGATAATTGTAAGACAATTAGCTTTGATGACCATATATTCAAATGAATTGATGCTGTGAAAGTCAAGTTTGTTTCAGACAAATATCGCCCCGATAAATGACGGCAAACCACCCCTTTGCCATGCAGTCTGGGACGGGCCAGATACTTATATCCATCAGGTGCAAAAAGATTTAACTGGAGAAAATCAGCCTGAGCTTGCCAGGTTTCAGTGAGAAGAAAAATGTCAAGCTTATTGTCAATAATAATTTCATTAGGATAAGAGGCTTTATCCGATATTGATCAACAGTTCAGGAGCGCAAAGTGACGATGTACGGTGTTCAGATTAACAGTATGATGCTGGTTACGAGTGGGATAAATTAGAGAACAATGATGAATAGAATGGTCGGCAGGCAGTTGTCTGAATGTGGACGGTCTGTGGTTAGTCCAGATGCATGGAAGGGCTTCAGGCTTAGAGAAAAAAGGGTCACACTATATTTTGACGGTCCGTTTGTTGAATTAAAGTTACATTGCAACTAATTATCATTAGATTATAAGTAGACTGTTAGGTTGGGGTTGGGTTGGGGTTGGGGTTGGGTTAGGGTTAGTGTAAGTTGACATGTAATTGCAAAGTTTCTTATAGTCAGTTAAATGTTTGTTGAAGGACTGTTAAATGTCAGTGTCAACAGATATTAAGTAGACAGTCTACTAATACTAATACTAATACTCAAATGGACCATCAAAATAAATGTTACCAAAAAAGTACTCCTGAACACACGCGTGAACGGTGTATATATCGTGGACGCCAGAGAATCCCTAAACTCCAGCAGTATTCATACGTCATAGAGTCGAGGCGCGGATGGCAGTTCAAGGCCCTTAGCTGCGATGGCAAATATCCAGTATCCATTACGGAAATGGGGTAAAAACAGAGGCAGAAAAGGTAAAAAAGAAGAAAAAAGAAAAACATTAAAAAACATAAAAAAGGCATATTGGAGCAAGTGAGAGCCCAACACAGCCGAAAGCTACGCTAGCCAGACCCAAGGACGCCAGTACAGTACACCAAAACAGCAGACTAAATGGGAGACAACACTCAAAATAGCAAGCAGTAAACGAGCAGCACAACCAATTGTGCAAGCGACGAGATGATCCCAAGGTTTTCTGGACCAGGCCGTATCCTGCTGTGGTGGTCATCGTGGAGTGAGAGCATGAGACTGATTCCTGTGATGCTCCAAGGACAGACGAGTCTTCGCCGAGGTCCACCGTGCTGCGCCTAGACTGCAGCTCTGCACAAGATGTTTGGCCATAGGGGAAATGGTCGTGCCCAACTGAGCCTGGTTTCTCTCGAGGTTTTTTAAATCTTCGCTTTCGCCAATTGGTGAAGTTTTTTCCTCGCCGCTGTCGCCACTGGCTTGCATGGTTCGGGATCTGTAGAGCTGCGCATCGATGGATTTGCTCTTCAGTTGGACTTCAGTAGTGATTATTAACCCACACTGAACTGAACTGAACTTAATCTCTTAAAACTGAACTGACACTGTTTCAATTCACTATAATCTTCCATGTGAAGCTGCTTTGACACAATCTACATTGTATAAGCGCTATACAATAAAGATGAATTGAATTGAATTGAATTAAGAGCTGTAACTCACCCATCAGAAGAGCCGAACATGGCGAAGATGCCAACACGGCCCGGCGGCAAACTCACAGACATCAAAGTTTGATAGTAACAGTCCAGTTAAGTTCAAAAACAACAGCGGTGAAAAATGGAATATTCCAAACAGCCAAACTGAATGGCGGGGAGACGTGCAGCAGGAACAAACAGTCCAGAAATGAAGCAGCAGTACAGACGCACACAGCGTTATCAAGCATGGTAAAGACGCCAGCAAAGCCGAGGGCTCGAAGCGGCCCAGCAGAAACTCACAGACAGCAAAGTTTGATAGTCACAGTCCGGTTCATAAACAACAGCAGTGGAGCAGTGAAAAAAATGGAATAATTCAGACAGTCAAACTGAATGGCGGAGAGACGTGCAGCAAAAACATACAGACAGTCCAGGTACGAAACGGCAGCACAGACGCGCACAGCGTTCTTGTCCCGGAAACGGAAGTGAACAAATATCACTTGATGAGACCTAGATAGAACATTTTGGCCTTAAGTCTAAGCGGTTATGTTGAGAAAACCAGGCACTGCTCATCACCTGTCCAAAACAGTGCCAACAGTGAAGCATCATGCTGTGTAGGTGTTTTTCAGCTGCAGGGAGAGTACAACTAAGTGCAATCAAGGTAAAGATGAATGCGGCCAAGTACAGGGATATCCTGGATGAAAACCTTCTGCAAAGTGCGCAGGACCTCAGACTGGCTGAAGGTTTACCTTCCAACAACACAATGACCCTAAGCATGCAGCTAAAATAACAAAGGAGTGGTTTCACAACAAATCCATGCCTGTTCTTGAATGGCTCAGCCAGAGCCTTGACTTAAACCCAATTGAGCACCCTGAAGAGACCTAAAATTACTGTCCACCAATGTTTATCAGCCAATCTGACAGAACTGGAGAGAATCTGCAAGGAGGAATGGCAGAGGATTCCCAAATCCAGGTGTGAAAAACTTGTTGCAGCTTTCCCCAAAAGGCTCATGGCTGTATTAGATCAAAAGGGTGCTTCGACTAAACTGAGCAAAGAGTCTGAATACTTAAGGCCATGTGATATTTCATTCATTTTCTTTTCGGCTTAGTCCCTTTATTAATCTGGGGTCGCCACAGCAGAATGAACTGCCAACCTATCCAGCATATGTTCTACCCAGCGGATGGCCTTCCAGCTGCAACCCATCTCTGGGGAACACACATACACTCTTATTCACACACATACACTAAGGACAATTTTAGCATACCCAGTTTACCTGTACTGCATGTCTTTGGACTAGTGGGGGAAATCGGAGCACCCGGAGGAAACCCACGCGAACACGGGGAGAACATGCAAACTCCACACAGAAATGCCAACTGACCCAGCCAGGACTCGAACCAGCGACATTCTTGCTGTGAGGCGACATTACTACCTACTCGCGCCACCGCGTCGCCCCATGTGATATTTCTTTTTTTTATAAATCTGCATTTGTCAATATGGGGTGCTGTGTGTACACTAATGAGGGAAATAACTGAAAAAAAATGTATACTCTAATTTTAACTTAAGCTTATCAGCACAGTGCTCAAATGACACAGCTTGAAGATCAACATCAAATCAACAAACTTTCTGGAATACAACTTTACTAACAAGAGAGGAATTATTGACTAAACAACCTCCTCCTGCAAGCTACAAGCTTACATTCCTAAATAGGGATGCTCAAAATAACAGTTTAACCGTTAACCGAAAGGGTGCGTTTGTAACCGATTAATGGTATCAGTTAAACCATTAAAAAATATTATTTAATATATTTTTAAAGTTTGGCTGCATAAGGGACCGATCACTAGGGTTGTGACGATGAGGAAATTTTCCCACCGGTTAATCGACATATGACAATACCGGTAATACCGGTGTCACTGTGGGGGTGGGGGTTTCCTCTTTTCTCTGCTTTCTTCTGTGTTCCCCATCGTGCTGAACACTCTCTCTCGGATACACAGCTTGTTGCGCACATGCAAAGATACTTTTTGGTTACCTTTGCCAGCAGGGGGAACCTACTTTGGTTGTCTTTTGTTGTCCTACCTGACTTCAATGTCGTAATGTATTAATTAGCCTAATGTATTATATATTAATAGCTTAGTCCTTATAAACAATCCGTTTATAAAATACATTATTAACGAATCTATAGGTTACTGCAGAATAAACCGAATATGAATATGATCTTTGCATAATGATCACAGCTAAACAAGCTAGCACCCAATTTATAAACTATGAATAAAAAATGAAAGAAATTTTAAGTAATGGAACATTATGTAAAAAATCTAAAGACTATAGGCTAAATAAAAGCGCCTCGTCAGAGCTGAACATCACTGCCGTCACCGCGCGGGTGTCAGTTTACAGCTTCTGTAAAGATCAGACAGCCTATACAAATCACACAATCTCAATAAACACCATGTAAATGTATAAATATTTCGGTAAGTATTGTTAATGGAATATTTATATATAAACGAACGAGGCTTTTATACTTGCCGCATTCGCCGTTGTGATATTCTTTAAAACGACAGGGGGCGGTCAAAAGAATCTGACCGTAAAGTCAGACGGATAAACAGAGAAGTAGGAAGTTTCCGGAACTATGTCATATCATTAATATCATTCAAGATTTTTAAACGAATTATTTTTATTGTTTTTATAAATTATTTTAATGATTATAAAATTTTTTATAACAATTCAAGATTTTTTTAAATCAAACTTTGATGCATCACTTGCTTTTGTTCATATCTCAGACAGTTTAACCTATCAAACTTTATTAAAATGTCAATGTCAACAGAATGGGTTGTTCTACAAATATATTTTTATTATGGCAAGAATAAAAGCCAAAAAAAAACACACTAACTTAAAAATACAGATGTTTTTTTTTAGATTTAGCCGCTTCACAATTCACACATTACTGTCTGGCTAGTTTCTGTCCTATACTTATGCTAAAAAGGCAATAATAGTCCAAACATTCCTGACCATTATCACCAATAAAGCCTAGAAAAACAGGCATCAGTATACTGTAAACCAATAGGTTCATATATTCCTTTCCAGTTATCAAAGAAATAATTTGTTCCTTAATTGTAGTTTTGTAGCTATTAAATTGTTTTAAATTCAATATTGTAATATACATCAGTGTAAAACCTGTGAATGGCGGATAAACATGTTTCTGTAATTGTGTATCTGGATCTCCACTTTTGCCATGTCCTCTTTTGGCTTTAACAAACTTATCCCTCAGGTTTTTCCAAACTTTTTAACAAAAACTTTTCTTTTTTCCCACTGCTGTTGCAATTTCTAGCCAAAAGTTATTGATCATCAGGTTATCTCTATGATCACGGATCATAAGGATGTCTGCTGTCGTACTGTTTCAGACAAAATGTCTTCAAAGTGGTTCATATTTAACTCAAACCAAACGCGGCGCGCGCGCACTCTTTGCTCAAGTCTCAAAAAATGCCATGCGCACCGCCAGCCGAATGATGTCACGCGCACCCAAAGCGAACATCCGCAAACTCTGCGATGACATCAGATTCGCCGCCCGCACTCAAGCGAACTAGCGGACGCGTCGAGTATAAACAAGGCTTAAGAGGAACAAATATGTTTTCTAAGCTTCTTGGTCTAAATGCATGGCTGCTGAAAACATGTTACAGGAAATTACTGAATTTCATTGACAACTTTAATCTCTTCAGGAATCAAAGACAACTGTTTACATCAGACGCCCTGAATCCAAACAAATGTGGTGTAAAAGTGCTAAAGAAAAATATATACTTCTCCCTCCATCATCTATCGTCTGTATGTGCCACTGAACTCAACCCAAATGGCACACACACCCTAATGTCTGAATGACCAAAGAACTTCAAATCAGCCCTGACGCTGTAACCAGGGATGTTACACTGGCAACAGGGGTGAGGATCCAAATGCAGGGTTTTATTGACAGGATGGTCAGGCAAGCAATGATTAACACAGGAGCAAACAGATGTATGAGGGCAATCCAGAGTCATATTCGAAATAGCAGGCAAATAGTCAGAAGGCAGGCAGCATACAGGAATAATCAAACAAAACAAAGCAAAGGTTCAAAACACGGAAAGCAAGGCAAGGAGAACACTTGTAGTGTCAGTAAAACAGTAGACAAGTACTTAAAGTCCATGTAATCAGTGTGAGCAGCTTCAGCTGTGTGTTTGCAATCACTGGTTACTTGCATCAGGTGTGTGTGTGGCATGACTGAATATGTAGTCTATGAACATGGTCGATTTGTAGTTCATGTGAATGTGAGTGTGTTTACCAGTGATCTCTGGTAGTAGATCGCTGGTGGTCGTGACATAGCCCCCTCTCTATGGAGCAGCTTCCAGATGCTCCTAACACAGTTCCGGCGGGAGGTGGAGCGGAGGCGGAACAGGGTGAGGGATGGAGGGCCAGGACCATGCAACAAAAGTGTACCTGGAGCGTGGATCCTTGGAGGACCTGGGGCATAGAGCTGCAGAGGGCCTGGAGCATAGAGCTGCGGAGGGCCTGAAGCGTGAAACTGCAGAGGGCCTGAAGCGTGGAGCTGCGACCTGGAGCGTGGAGCTGAGGAGGGCCTGAAGCGTGGAGCTGTGGAGGGCCTGGAGCATGCAGCTGAGGAGGGCTTGAAGCGTGAAACTGCGGAGGGCCTGAAGCTTGGAGCTGCGGAGGGCCTGGAGCGAGGAGCTGTGGAGGGCCTGGAGCATGGAGCTGGGGTATGTCTGGGATCTTTGATTCAGCAGGTATAGACGGGTCATACACCCACAGTGGGTCATTCGGGGAATTTAAGAGTATCTGGCACTCTGGGTCATTCGGGGAATTCGAGAGGACCTGGCGCCCACCATTCGGAAAATTCGGGAGGATCTGGCACCCGGCATTCAGAGGATTCGGGAGGATCTGGCGTGAACTGAATATGTAGTCCATGAACATGGCCGATTTGTAGTTTATGTGAATTTGAGTTTGTTTACCAGCGATCTCTGGTAGTGGATTGCTAGTGATCGTGACAGACGCATCCCACAAGGACAGTGATAACACCATGCAGCCACAACAACCACTGCTCACGGACACACTCCCGCCTGACCCTGCCTACCTGCACACTGAGCTCAGCACAGATAGAATGTAATGCATCAGAACAGCATCAAGTCTCAGCATTTATGGATGATCTCCAGGAAAACAGCCAAGTCAACATTTCTCAGCAGCCAGAAACTCCAGAGCCACAGCCTCTGTCACCAGACACACTCTCCTTGTCACCTTGCTTTTAAAAGTTTTTCAAAAAAGATGGAGGAACTGGTGTTTGCTGGAACTAAACTCTCACACTCTGTTGCTGCAAGCCCCCAGTTAGCAACCAAAAGTAGCTAGCTTCACAAACATCTTGTGGGAAAAATTGGTAAACATAAAATTAACACGATATTATTTTTTCAATTCCCTGTACACATTTTGTAACATAGGTGTTCCTTGGGGTCAATTTGACCCCAGGGTCTTTTTGCTGTATAAACATAAGAATATATAAAAAAAATCACACATATTTGTTTTGGGTGATGTTGAGGTTACTATAACATGCTATGATTTTATAATATGCACAACATTTTTATATGTTAAGTATAATAAAAAAATGTATAAAAAAGAACACAACCATACCTGTAGTATTGCGAGAATCACTGACAGTTTACATGACATGGTGTTAGGAGGAATCTAATTATCATGAGAACTTGCCATGCCATGGAGGGTGGGGGGGTAATTCTTGAGAGAACTTTGATATTTCCCGTGTTTTTTTGTGGGAGGGGAAACATAATTCATGTGGTTTACAGGGTAGGTGCAAACCTCTAAAAGCTTGCACATGAAGCTTTCTAAACTATTTCTCTTTGTGCTCTGTGGGCTCTCTCTTTAAACTCTCTCAATTGAAAATGGTCTCTAAGCACAGGATTTCTGTCAGAGATTTTGTCACAGATTTTTGACATGGAAAGTGACAGAGGAGAATGTGTCTGAGACAGGATAATCTTAAAGAGGACCCTGATTATGAGGTATCCTCCTCAGATGAGAATGACACTCCTAGTGTTGACCCTCCTGTTGTCTCTCAACCACCAGCAGACACATTACCGTCCAAAAATTGAAAATTATTAGGGTCCTGCTCACCACTTAAACAACAGGGTAGACTTAGGCCCAATCCCAATTCTATTTTTGTACCCCTACCCCTTCCCCTTCTACTTCCCCTTGGCCCTTACAACCGAGGGTTAAGGGAAGGGCTTCAAAATTTACCCCCAAGAATTGGGACAGCACTACAGCACCTGCATACATCATCGTATGTCATCATCATCTCTTGCTTCATATGAGATCAGACGATCGCGACTGCTGTAGGTATTCCAGTTGTGTTATTTTTGGGTTATTTTTGGGTATTTATCTTCAGGAAATCACTGAAGGCATATATTGAGCTTTCTCAAATTAAATAGTTCAAAAACTGAGGTTTTGCTTGTTGGTACCAAATCAACACTCTCCAAAACTGATAGCTTCTCTCTTTCTATTGATGACTGTTCCATTTATCCCTCTAAACAGGTCAAGAGTCTGGGTGTCATCCTCGATAGCACCCTATCTTTTGATTCTCACATCAATAACATCACCCGGTCTGCTTACTTCCACCTACGCAACATTAACCGTCTCCGCCCTTCTCTCACCCCGCATGCCACCGCTGTTCTTGTCCATAGCCTTGTCACATCTCGTATAGATTACTGCAACTCTCTTCTCTTCGGTCTCACTCATAAATCCCTCCGTAAGCTTCAGTTGGTCCAGAACTCAGCTGCCCGTATCATCACCAGAACCCCTTCTTCTCATCACATCACCCCCTGTCCTGCAGCAGCTTCACTGGTTACCTGTTCAATTTCGAATTGATTTTAAAATTTTGATTTTAACATTCAAAGCCATCCACAATCTCGCCCCTCCATACTTGTCTGCCCTCATCCACATTGCTGCTCCCTCTCGCACCCTGAGATCTTCTTCCTCCCTCCACTTGTCGGTTCCCTCTGCTCGTCTATCATCCATGGGCAATAGAGCCTTCAGCCGCTCTGCTCCCCGGCTTTGGAACTCACTACCACCTGCCATCAGAAACATTGACTCCCTCACATTTTTCAAATCCAAACTCAAAACCCACCTATTTAAGATGGCTTTTACTACTTAATTGTACCTGTACTTTTGTTGTGTTTACTTTTTATGTTATTTTCTTGTTGTTTTATTGCTCTTGTTTTACTGTTCGGTGTCCTTGAGTTGCCAGAAAGGCGCCTTTAAATAAAATGCATTATTATTATTATTATTATGTTATCATAACGATCTAATGTGGCAATAAGATCGTAACTATAGTGTGTATTTACACAGTGACCATATTCATCTACAGTATGTAAACACACGATAACAACACTAACATTATAGCAGACACTGTAAAAAGCTCATTCTCAGCCACTAGACTTTTCTGTAGGGGTATTCAAGTGTCATCGAATGTTGTGGGACTGCTGCACAGGAGTTATGATTATGGATTATAGATCGCGAAATTTAGCGGGTTTTTTTCTATCGTTTTTTTTAAAGAATGACGTAAAACATGAACGCAGTTATAAATATATATTAAAACATATGTTTTTAAATTCGTAATAATGACAAAAAATACTAATTTGTGGATCTCCTTACTTCCGGGTTCAGCAACACTGTCGTTGTGTGGCTGGTGTATTCTGGGAACTTTTCTTACCCTTGGTTTCGAATGTGGTCCTGAAAAATCTTCTTAGCCCTACACCTTCAAACTAAAGAGAATTGGGACACACCTACCCCTTGGCGTGAACGCGCAAAACGAGGGGTAGGGGTAAGGGGAAGGGCTAAGGCTGAATTCCTGGAGGGCCGCAGCCCTGCACAGTTTAGTTCCAACCCTAATTAAACACACCTGATCAAACTAATTGAGTCCTTCAGGCTTGTTTGAAACCTACCAGTAAGTGTGTTGAAGCAGGGTTGGAACTAAACTGTGCAGGGCTGCGGCCCTCCAGAAATTGAGTTTGACATCCCTGGGCTAAGGAGTAGAATTGGGATTGGGCCTTAGTGCTGCTAATGTCATCAAAATGGTTCCAGGGCCCACCAGATATGCTTTCAATTATGTTCAAGACATAAAATCAGCATTCCAGCTCTTTATTACACCATCAATTAAACATATATATATACAAGTTTGTCATTTCAACGTATTTTAAAACTACATAACATCACTGCATTGTACAATAGCCTTTTTTTTTTTTTACAAACATTCAAATGTTGTATTTCAGAGCACAACAAAAGCAGTGCATTGCTGAAGTAGGCTTCTTCTACATTCAGACACATTCATATGTTATTTTTGAACTGCATAACAATTAGGGATGCAACAATTATAGATTTTGGTTGTACGATTATATAGTCTGAAGAATAATTATGGTTTGACGGTTATCAGGTCTAATGTAAATTCAAGCTTTATATTAGGTGAGCTATTTAGATGACCTGTTGTTGCCATCTGCGTTCATGCATACATAGTCATCTTAATATTAATTCGTCTTCCATATCTTTTGTTTACACTGCACTGAAAGGCATGCACAACTCTCACCGTGAGATGTTTTCTACAGCGTGCGCCCGCAAAGACGCAGCGTTGCTCCGCTTGTGTGCACATATTGTCATATATTCTTACATTAGAAACAACAAACTTGCAAGCGGAAAAGACGTGATATGGAAACGGCCGCTGCGTTAACCCGGTGCGGGCGTATTAGCCTCAGTGTACATACTTGGAACTTTAAACTAGGGCACAGTTGGCAACTTGGCATAACTTTGTTTAACTGCAGCAGTTTCGTTTTATTCCGTGCAACAGAAATGCGGCTTAGAGAAGCCTTTACGATTAATTGTGACGAATTAAAGGGCAGTTAATAGTGAAATCGGCTAATCGTTGCATCCCTATTGACAATATCAGTGCATAGTACAAAAGGCCTTTTCTACAAACATATCCAAATATTTTTGGCTGCCCGCGCTGCTCCCTGAATGTCAGGTGACTCACGCTCTGCGCAGCTTGCAGCTCATGCTGTATTGAACAGGCGCACCTCACTTCATAACTATAGTGGCCGTTTTTCGACTAAACTAAATTTATTTTTGATGTCTTGGTCACACTATTTGGAGGGCCAGAACAAATTGTGGGCCGCCAATTGAATAGCCCTGGTCTATGGGGACAGCTGGAATAACTTTGATGAGACTGATTTGCAAGCCTACATTGGGTTGCTCATTTTGGCAGGAGTGTACAAGTCCAAAGGAGAAGCAAAAGCAAGCCTTTGGAATGCTGACACTGTAAGGGCAATATTTTCAGCCACCATGTCTCTGAAGATTTTGATGACAAGGAAACAAGCAAGGGCAGACAAGAGCAAGACAAACTCGCAGTAATACAGATGGAATAAGTGGGTCCAGCGATTGCCCTTTCTTTACAATCCAGGCCCCTACATCACTGTGGATGAATGTCTGGTTCCATTTCATGGCCGCTGTCCCTTTAGACCAGGGGTGGGCAAACTCGGTCCTGGAGAGGCCGGTGTTTTGCACATTTTTGCTCCAACACTAATCAAACACACCTGAATATGCTAATCAGTGTCTTCAAGATCTCTAAAAATCTATAAGCAGGTGTATTTGATTAGAGTTGGAGCTAAACTGTGCAGGACATCGACCCTCCAAGACCGAGTTTGCCGACCCCTGCTTTAGACAATACATGCCCAGTAAACCATTATATATATATATACCATATACAGTATATAACCATATATAACCATTATATATATATATATATATATATATATATATATATATATATATATATATATATATATATATATATATATATTTATATATATATATATATATATATGCATACTGATCATTATCTACAGACCTCCAAAATATTTTCCAAATTTTATTGATAATTTTGCAGAGATGTTATCAACAGTAACCTCTGAATTCGACTATTTTACTATTGCTAAGGATTTTAATATTATTACAAGGACCAACACACAATCGTGGACACACTCTTTATTTACTTATAACTAATAAGGGTTACTTATGAGGGTTTACACATTTCATCGACTGTTCTTAAGGATGTCGCAGTATCTGATCATTTCTGTATTTTCTTTGATATATTGATCGCTCCTGCCCTTGAAGACAGATCTTTCTTGGTCAGAAAAAGATGCATAAGTGAGAACACTAGTGTGCAGTTTATGAAGGTCATATCACTAGCAGCAAGCATATCTGTAGACTCTGTTGATTTTCTCCTTGGTTTTTTTAACTTTAAAGTTAAGTATGTCATGGATGACATTGCTCCTGTTAAAGTCAGGAAGAGGAATGGGAGACATAAAGCACCTTGGAGAAACACAACAGCAGCACAGATGATGAAAAGACAGCACAGAAAAGCTGAGCACATGTGGAGGATGACGAAACTTGGAGTCCATTATAACATACGTATATAAAGACAGTCTTCATGCTTTTAATGTGGAACCAAACTTTGCTAGGCAGATTTTCTTTTCAAACCTTATAAACAGCAACTTAAATAACACCTGCACCCTCTATGATTCCTAGTGAACTTCTCTCAGAAAGCAAATGCAATGAGTTTGCTAATTTCTTTGCTGTTAAGATCAATAATATAAAAAGGCAATAAGCTCATCCAGTCAGTCAAGTTGTGTTGACATCAGACAGACTCAATCACACCTTAAGAATCAGACATTATGTTTGATTTCAAGGCAATTGATGGTAAAATCTTCGAAGAGATCATGCAGATTTTGAAAACATCAACCTGCAGTATTGACACACTCCCCACAGCATTCATCAAAATGGTGTTTAACTGTCTAGAAATGGATCTACTAAAAGTGGTAATGTTTCAGGTCTTTCGAGAATTTTCCAAACTCACCTAAAACTGCAGTTGTTAAACCCCTCTTGAAAAAGAGCAACCTGGATAACAATTTATTGAGCAACTACAGACTGATTTCAAATCTCTCTTTCATTGGCAAACTTATTGAAAAAGTAGTTTTTAACCATGTTAACACGTTCTTAAGCTCTAAGTAATGTTTAGAAAATTTTCAATCTGGTTTAAGAGCTTATCATACTACAGAGAGCACCCTTATAAAGATAATCAATGATATTCAAATCAACTTAGCCTTATTGCCTAATGATTAGAGCCCCATTGACACATTTTGCCAATGCATTGACGATATTAACAGTTGGATGTGCCAAAAAAATTGTATTTGGGAACAGAGAAGAGGGGCCCTATCATACACTAGTGGTGTAACGGATCACAAATTTGCAATTCAGATCACACTACGGTTTTTTTGTCACGGATCGGACCATTTTTCGGATCAGCAAAAAAGGGAGGAGACAAATGTCATTTGCTTTCGATTTATACAAAAATATTACTGCAAAAGCATTGCTTTTAACAAACAGAATTTAGAACCTGAAATTTTAATAAAAATAAAAACCAAGAAAGAACTAGCTTAAAAAAGAAAAGTATTCAATCAAAACATGATCTTGGCTACTGTTGCTGATAATGCTAAATATAGAAATCTAACATCTTGTACAACAGATCATATTTATCTTCAATTAATGATTCAACAATTCACACATAAAACTTCATGTTTCATTATAGCTGTATTATTTTTGAAAATCTATTCAGTGGCATAATTTTGATGTTTGTTTGTCGCCATCTGTTGGTTACACAATGTAATTGCTTTCAACAGCGTCAAACATTCACCAGCGTCGTGTTTCATTAAACAGTTTAATCTTTACCATAAACATCAGTGTTTATATCTGAACTATAAACTGTTCTCCCAGTACTTCTGTGTTTTTTAATTGTTAGTACCGAACTGAAAAACTGTAGGCCTAAAAACTGAATCTCTCTTGATGCAGATTTGAATGCAGCGCTTTGAAGGATTAATAAACATATGCAAATCATTATCAGTTATCGTTCATGTTTCGCGGGTTTGAACTGAGATCATGATCTTTTAATGTGTAATTGTGCAGCTTTACACTGAATGCATTAATGCAGTTAAGATGAACACAGTTTCCATAAAAGTATACTTTATTGATAAAGGTCATTGGCTCTGCATACAATGACTTTATCTTGCTGGAGTTTATAGCCGTTTCACTTTACTTCAGGACGCATTAATGTCGCAAAACACACAAAAGCGCACTAAATCACACTTCAGCAGTGTCTATTAGTCAGCGCACATAAAGATCTGCACTTGAGCAGAGTATATTTGAGGGCGTGCAAGACGTTTTGTGCACGAACAGAGGAAATCGGCGTGCAAACAAGAGATTCGCATGCTCGTATTACATGAATGCGATCTCGACTTGATACTGCGTGTAATATTTGTCTTTAAAATAGTTGGCAGATCTGTGTAAAAAAAAGCCTGCCACCACAGCTGGAAAAAATCCTAGAGGAAACACTGCATGCTAAACAAGCAGTGACAGAAAACACCTTAAATTAATAGACAAAGAAAGCATTTAGGTAGGTCCCACACACAACTTTTTTCGTCATCATTATATCTTACAGGGAAGTCAAAATGCTTTCACATGCGTGATTTGAATGATGCGGAAGGCGATCTCTCTGCTATTGTTATAATGTCAGAGCAGTGCAACACTAATGTTCCTGTTTTGCACCACAATATTTAAATAGCAAATCCATTTGCGCCACTTTATGGACTCATGGGGTTCCAGTCTAGAAACGAGGATTGTTAAGGCACATTGTTGGAGCATTGCTATTTTGAGGAACTAAAATAGACTGTGCAATAGACCAGCTGAAAGCAGGTCTAAAGTCCAGTGCAGAGTCCGTTAGTTGTGCGCCTTAAACGCGTACACATTGCTTAATACACACAGGGTGTACAGCAATATGCAAATACCTTTACAAATAAAAAAGAATTAAAGGATTCAAATATTACAAAAATTATTACTTTCTACATAAATATAAAAACCACTACCTGCACACCTTTTTTATCTATGGGGGCTGTTTTCAGTTCATTCATGACAACTTGTTTTTTTATAATGTTATTATTATTATTATTATTATTACGCATATTTATATTTGCTTTATTAAAAACAAGCTTAGATTGTCCACCTGTCATGTTTGGACCATATGGCACATAGGACGTGTGTTTGGATATAACTTGTTATTATTGTACATTTATTGTTTATATTATTGTACATTGATTCTGACCAGGACCAGAAAATCTGAGCATATCACACCTGTCCTCAGGTCTTTGCACTGGATCCCAGTTACATTCAGAATAGATTTTAAAGTATTACTACTTGTCTATAAATCACTAAATGGCCTAGGACCTCAATAAATTACATATATGCTCACTGAATACAAACCTAAGAGAAATTCCAAAAGTTCATTCAAAGCAACTCCCCACTGAAATGCTCAGATGTGCTCTAACATTAGGTACATTCAAATCAAGACTAAAACACATGTGTTTATCTGTGCTTTTACTGAATGAGCACTGTACTATGTCCTACAGATCACACTTTCTTTTCTTTTTCACTTCTTAAAACCTATTTTAACACATTTAATCAGTTTTTATCTGTTTTTAATAATTTTAATGATTTTAATCTTTTTTTGTTTTTTGTTTCTTTTATTCTTGTTTATGAAAAAGCAGGCATTCTCAACCGGTGCACTTTCTCCTGTTTTCTGATTGATCACTTCAAACTCTTCAAAAACAGCCTCACGATTGTGTCTGCAACTAGTAAACATCAGTCTGTTCATTCACAAACTATGTGTGAAGTGAAAGTGAAAGTTTCTCTTTGTGTTTATTTTTTTTTGTGTGAACTATTTAATATATCCACATAGTTGTCCAAATGAATGTCCCGTGAGTGTTTTACAATGGAAGTGCGACTATACAGGAGGATAAAGTGAGGCTCAATGGTGTTTCTGTGATAGAATGAAAAGTTAACTTGCATATGAGCTTCAGATATGCTCTGGTGGAGCTGTTCACTGTTTCTGTCAGCGATCTTCCCAATAATATCCAGCTGCAAACTCAATCGCCATCAGATCGGCGCATATCAACAGATTTAGGATGTTTTACTGTATTTTACATTTGTTTGTACATTTTTGAATAGTAGATATTTAATAGAAGATATTCAGTCAGTCCAGTTTAAAGCAGATGCTGGTCTTTTGCAATCTCCCTGCTGACCTGTGGTTTTGAATCTGTTTGAATCTGTGTATGTTATTATATATATATATATATATATATATATATATATATATATATATATATATATATATATATATATATATATAATTTTAATTATATATAAAGCTAAAACTATAAATTATATATATGTATATATATGTAATTACATTTAAATAACAACAAATGTATAATATCTATACATTTAACATATAACCTATATATAAGGTTAAAATGAGCATTTCATACAAACATTTTGGATAAAATGTCAGACAGGTGGGCCTTCCAATAATTGATCGGAGAAAGAAGTGGGCCCTGAAATGAAAAAGGTTGACAACCCCTGATGTAAAGCACTTTGAATTAACATTGTGTGAAATATGCTGTAAAAAAATAAACTTGCCTTGTCTTATTAGGTATATTGATACCAGCTCATATTTTAATGGTAGAAAAAAGTTAGTTTAAGTAGGTAAAAGGTTAAAAGTAGGTAGTGCTGTCGCCTCACAGCATGAAGGTTACTGGTTCGAGCCCCGGTTGGGTCAGTTGGCAATTTTATCTATGACCACACCAAATAAGCATTTCTTAGCCACATTTTTTATTGTGTCAAAACAAGGAAAATATAGCTGTATAGGTGCACTTTTTTTATTCAACAAAAAATTTCTTTAAAAAAACATTACATTTAAAAAAAGAATTATTGTCATGTCATCTAAAATATGCACAGTAATCTGTCCTGGCTAAAAGTCCCAGATCACGAGTTAACACAAACGGGGAGTAATCTCTCTTAAAGCAATGTTATTATAAAGAAATATAATTAAACCATATTAACAAAAATAACTGTAAGCAAAAGAAAGCAGGTGAAACATACCGTGTTTAATAATGAAAGGATAATCACGCGCATGGTTAATATAGGCCTGAAAATGAAAGCAGTGACCGCTGCTACTTACAAAAGCATATGTGTATTTTTGTTTTAATCTTGAGCTCTTGAAAGCAGCAGGACTGTGGGTGCACGATCATCGCTCTTTGTCCAGTCTATTTCAAAGGGAACCGATCGCACCAGTTGAGCTTCCTCTAGGCAAGGTGACGGTTGCTTCGAGTCATAGATATTTCTATATATATATATATCTATGGCTTCGCACAAGTAAACGGGAGCGTGCGAGTGATCACCTCTCGTTCGGTATTTACCTGCTTTCCCCAGGTGAAAAGAAAGCGTGCTTAAATTGTACTTTTTGGATGTAATTAGCATATTTTAATTGTACTATACTAAGTGGATATTAAATGTGTTATTTTGGAACAACTTCACAAAAAGTGTATTTTATTTAAAGTACATTTAAATGATATATTTGAAATACAGTTAAAGTATATTTTAACACAGTTAAAATATATTTTAAGTTCAGATAAAGTGTATTTTTAGCCCAGCTGCAGTGGATTTTAAAACCAATTAAAGTATAGTATAAGCTCAGTTGAAGTATACTTTAAGTTCAAATGAAATATTATTTAAAACTAGTTAAAGTATTAAGCTCAGTGGAAGTATATTTTAAGCCCAGTAGAAAAAAATATTTTAAGCTTCACTTAAATGTGTTATTACTATACTTACTATACTATAGTATACTACTATACATAGTATACTATAGTATACTATACTTATTTATACATTTTAACTATATTAAAGTACAATACAAACACAAATAATTGCACGGTTTCTGAATGCTTGCAAACTGTAATTTTCAGCTTTTTTAATTGACAATTAACATTAGTGTGAAGTAAAATATTTTGAAATACAGGCTAAAGCACATGCTCATTTGCAGTATTTAAATGTTTCCATTATGTCTAAAACAATTAAAAATAACATGCATATACTTTTTATATAACACACTCAAATTGGCCACCATTTCACAATGTTCTTATACAAAGTACACATAAAACATACCTTAGGAAAGAATACATTAGTGTGTTTTCTGTAAATACATTAAAATGCATACATAGTATGCTTGAGATCCAGCATATTTATTAAAAGTGCAATTACGCAGATTTTTTTTACCAATGTACTTGTAGTATACTTTATTATAAATACATTAAAATGCAAACCAACACACTTAGATTGCACTTTAGGTAAGTATGTCATTTGTGCTTAAACATACTATCCCACATTTCAAGCACGTTTGTAATATATTTAAGAGCACTTCTTTTTCACCTGGGTCTGCTCGCGCGAACAGTTATTTTTGTCAGTCGTGCTGCTGCCTTGATTCTAAGATCACATTTGCATGAATATTGGGCCACGCTTATTTTCTAACCCTGCTTTTTAAGAAAACTACAATTTAAAAATGATTTCCAGCCAGCCAAGTGGCTAGTGGAGGTGTCTGTCTAACCCCGCCAGAGCTGAAATCTACCCGCATTTTGGCAGGTGTTAATGTAAAGACCCTGCTGATAACATACAGGGCCACTGGAAACCCACTCAACTACAATGAGGATGGGAATTCTTGAAACAGTAAGCAGCAGCATGATGAACTCTAAGACAGCGGTTCCCAACAGGGGGTCCCAGCCCACAAGGGGGCCTCAGCGAGCTCTGTGGGGGGTCGCGTCATATTTAAAAAACATTTTGCAGTGGACAATTAAGAGAACAATCATGTTGCCTTAGTTCATTTTATCGCCCTGACTGACCAAAAAATTGACAAATTTGTTTTTCGTCCTCCACAAAAAAAAATCTCTAAAATTCGCCTTCAGCAGCTAATAGTAATGACCCAAGAATACTGGACCAGGCGAGGAAGCTCCAACATTTCGGGTCACGGCACTAAAAACACAAAATGAAGGAAATACCAAAATAGTTTACCTAAACTATGGTTTATTCCCTTTTCTCGAAGCAAGAAAGTCCCTGACCCAGTCACAGTGCATTATCTGTGACAACTTGTTAACAAATGCATGAGGCCATTCAAATTAATAAGACATTTGCAGATGACTCCCTAATACCGCAAGGTGTACCCAACACAAATATCCTACTGATGTTTTGCTTTTATACAATATTTTACATTAGGCTATTATTTGTGCATAAACATATCTAGATATAGTAATAAACATACATTTGTTTGAAAACAAACTTTTTTTTGTTATACCTACCTGCAAACTTATATGAGTGATAATATCATTAATGTAGATGGGGCCTTACAATATTTTTTCAGGGAAAAGGGGTCCCAGGCAAAGAAAGATTGGGAACCCTTGCCTTTAAGAGACTTGTCAACTGTGCTGAATGTCTGCTGTCCTGAAAGATGGGATGGTTGCAACTTATAGGAGACTTTATCAATATATTTTTTGTGCATTTGGATACTCAACCTGGAATACCACAACTTTCTAAACAGGTTCACATGGTAAATGGTTGACATAGATGCAGCTTCATCTGTTTGAAGTTCCTCTTAAAGATTTTTTTTCTTAATTTTTTCTTGAGACTTTTGTGAGTTTTTGGTTCTGTTTTGGAATAATCTGTCAACAGGATTAAGTAATCCACTGTGTAGATTTGATGGTGATTTTGACTTATTTAGTATGTAAATATATTAGATAAATTTAATGAACTGGTTTTAAACATTAAAATGTGATTTTATGAGTTTAGATTACCTTTTGAAGAATTTATATTCAGGTGACTACACTAAACAATTAACCTCACAAAAATACTTACATTTTATGGTGTTTTGCCATTTTTGCACATATATGTATATGTATTAATTACCACTTCAGCTTTGTATAAATTATGAATTAAAATGCATGGCTTTTATAAGGTATACTTTAAAGAAATGTACAATATTTGTTACTTTAAAGTATTTCACAATATTGTCTGTTTGATAAAAATAAATAAATAAATAAATAAATAAATAAATGTGGCAGTGTTTAGTGTATCATTATTTTGCATATTTTCATATTCTTATTTGACAATGGGGAATAAACAATTCAGTAAAGTTGCTTTAGCAATGTAAGTTTCCCAATAAACATTTTTTAATTAATTGAAACAAAAAAAGCATGCTACAACAATTTGAATATTAAATTAGGCCAATAACATGATTGGGCAGACTTGATGGTTTTTTCAATTGGCTCAGCATGTTATTTCTCACTGAGCCAATGTTAACAGGCTGTTGCTAATATTGAAAAAAAAAAAAAAAAACATTTTGCATTTCATTTCATTTGATTTAGATGTCACCAGTTTGGGCAGTAATTTTCTTACAGTGTAAGCTAAATTTATTTAACAAAGTCTATTCTAATCCACCAATTGTTACATTTCATAACCTAATTTATGCTTATGTATAAGCAAGAAGCACTAGTCAAATATAATAGTTTGAGTAAGATAGACTTAATAACCCATTCATATATCCCTCCACAACTCAGAGAAGAAACTCAGAGTAAGATAAAGTTAGTTTTTTTAACAAATCAAAAAAAAAAAAGACTCCTCTGCCCAATCATTTATTATTTTTATTTTTTTCAAGCTTACAGGTTTCCACAGCTTGCTTCGTACATTTGTAAATTTTAATTAGAAGTTTATTTCAACCAAAATCACAGGCTAATAAAAAAAAAAATAGACCACATTTTGCAAATATCAATTTAGGGACATACTGTAAATCCATAATAAATTAGGCTCAGCATTCAAGCAACCATCGAACTAATTTTGAAACTTCATTAGAGTAATCTTTTAATAAAAATGTATGACATAAAGCTGGCATAAATGGTAATTGTTCTGCTTCGAAAGTCCTTATTTGATCATTAGTGAGATTAATGTTGCAAGTTAATAAACCTGAAACACACGTGGCTATTGGTGATGTGGTGAATCCAGTCAATGGTGTTAATAGCGATGTTATCATTGGATGCCTGTGCAGTCACTCTCCACAAGCTGCACCGGATGAGCCCATCGGCAGCTCTAAGAGTGCTATCGCAGTACACTGAAAAAAAATTATGTCTGTAAAACTGTTGCAAACAATTTGTATGTGTTGAATTTAAACAAATAAATTAAATTAGAAATGTTCAACTTAATTTGTTTGTTTAAATTCAGCTCAAATAAATGGTTTACAAACACTTAACTTAAAAACTAAAAATGTAAAGCCAAGGAATCATCCTTGAATCATTTTTTTCAGTGTACTTTGGAAACTAAATGTGACAGGGACGTGGTGTCGATGCTGTTTCAAGTCAGATTTTTAACTTCAAGACAGATTTCAATCGGTCTGCGCAGCGCTGCATGAAGTCAAACGCACCTAATGATTTAATGATTTTAAATAAATAATAATATTTAATGAGTTGCTAAATAATTATTTGAGAGAATGAGTCAGTGAATTAAGACAGGGAATTGTTCCCACCTAAACACAATATTTATTTTGGTAGATGTTGGAAACCAGTATTCATTGACTAACATAGTATTTATTTTCTACTGTTATTATTATTATTTTTATTTTTTTATGATTACAGGTTTCCAGCATTTTTCACACACTCTTATGTTGTCTTTAACAAAAAAAGAAAAAATTATATATGAGTGTTTTAAATAATAAAATGGGGGAAATAATGTAAAATATGTAGCAAAAGTTGTCATTTAGAAGTTGTCTTAAAACTTCTTAGTTGTTAAAGCTGTCATTTAATTTTGTTTAACAATACAATTTCATAAACCATAAACTTTTACACAACTACATTTTTCAACCAGTGTAAATTGAAAAATATGTGATAAATAAAACAAAAATAGCTGTTGTCTTCTTGAACATAAACACAACACAGCAACAAAGCTGTAGGTCATTTGAATTGTTCTTTGTCAACCACTTGTAAAATTCATGGCTTTACAAAGAATTGTATGATATATTTGGAACTGATGAACAATATCCTGTAATATTATGACAGAAATCGAATGAGGGTTTTAAACGAGATTTTGGGATGGACTTTATCTAACATAACATACTACTTATATCCCCTGGTGAAATGATGGGTTAAATTATTATCTCCAAGAAATAAGAATTCTGTAAAATCAAACTGTAAAATCAAACAGGACTCTGAAGTGCATGTTTGTGTTGGGTTTCCAGGTTGAACAGGTTTCCTATCTATCTGTAAAAGTATTTTGTGTGCAAACATGGAATGTTTGGTGGGTAAACTAGATCCACTTCATCTCTTTTTTTTGGGCCAGATGGTCAGTGTGCTCTTATTCCACCATATAGTTAATGGGATATTTTATATATACACGGCTATCATCGACACTAAAGTATAGGCTCCAGTCATCAGCCTGGGTAACTTAAACACCCAGGGGAGTTGCTGGCAGTGGCCCACCTGCCTCATTAGAAGACCTCATTACCTCTCATTACCACAGTGGCACAGAACGCTACATGAGCACAGATCTACAGAGAGAAACCTTTAATTCAGGCTCAATGGGAAACCTGACCCTGCTCATGAATAATAATAGCCAACATCATTGTATGGAAAGAAAATAGCACTGTCCATCTGCCTCAGGACAAGAGAGCATCTGGGAATTTGAATGGCTTCACTCACTCAGTGTCAAGCAAAACTTTGGGTTTATCCAAACTGACTTCAAGAGGGCGATCAACCTGCATTTGGCCTGATACACCTAGGGCAAGTGTACATATCCCATTCTTGGTGAATTTTATGACATATATTATGCAGAACATGACTGAAGTTTTTATTTTTATTATTTCTGTGCAAGCTTCAATCTGGGCTTTATTTTTTGCAGATGTTGTCTGAATTGCACAACCTGATCTGGACGGTATGGTTTTTCAGTTCCTCATGTTTCGTTTTGTAGATTCCAACTTATCTGATACATTACATCGTTCAAGATATATGTATAAATATTCTGCTGGGGAAGCACGTCTGTGTTGACTTATCGCTGCTGTTCATGCATTCAATACTTGTGATCCTGAAAATGACTGACATGCTAACCACAGCTCCTGTCCAGATGAAAATGATAAAAAAAAATAACATGTACTGTCTTAGAGAGGAATGAGGCTACAATGGCAAGAACCTCTGGTTGTGTAACATGAGTGGCTTGACAGACAGATGGAAAAAGAAAGGGGGGTAGTGAGAGAAAGGTTTGATGTTTTAGTGGTCACTACCTTAAAAAATAATAGTTCTCCGATGTCCGAATCACCAAGCAGACCCAATAAAGTAGATCATCTCTTCCTGCTTCAACTGCATGTCTTCTCACACCATTAAACACTCAAGTTTCCATAATACCACATGTTATTGTTATCCAAACCACATAAGTTGGTTTGGAATTCATTCAAAAACAGCTGTTTTTTTTCTACTCTTTCCCTTTTTTTAGTTTCATGCTCAAACCTTTTGAAGTTGATGAAGTGAGCCACACTTCTGCTGTTCACTGTACCATCTAGTGTATCACTCAAGTAATTTCCTTACAGTGCATGCATGTATTTTCTTGTCAACAGCTCCATGAGTCTTCCTGTCATAGGATATGGGCTCATTTAAGATAAAAAAAAAATCTTTTTTGAAGGGTTGAAAGGTTGCAAGAACATTTAAAAAGCATTCCATGAAACTCGTAATTCCAAACATCAGCACCCAGTGCTGCTTACCTCACAGCAGCTCCCTTCTAAAGTTGTCAGATGTCAAAACCCCAAGTTGGTTGTATTCCAGCTCTCAACTCTCCACAGGATTATCCCCAAAGCCTGCTGCTTTTTCAACGTGGCAAAATGTGAGTATCCAGGTCCTATGCCATCCACTCCAGCCTTTCTCCCACTCTCTCTTAAGGGAGATTGATTGTTCTGAAAGTTGAAGTCCCACAGCTCTCCTGACCTCCACTACAGGAGCCAACAGGTCCTAGTGCCTCCCCTTTCCCTCTCTCTGCCCCTCCTTTTCTCATATGCTGCAGAATCCATTGCGTAGTGCTGCGAGTAACAGGAAAGTGGAGGTTTGTTTAGGCCCCGTTCACAAGATGATTCACTGTCGTTTCCCTACTCTTGTTAGTCATCTTTGGAATTACTTACCTCAATAGTTGTTGCAAACTCTTTTCTTGAGTCATGTAATCACAATCTATTTTGCTCTAGAAATGCAAATTGCCTTGGGTATTTGCATAAGAAACTATCGCTGGTTGTGTGGCAGATGCCAAAATGACAAACAGAATAAAGGAAAGAAATTATGTTTCTTTTTTTAGTACAGTGCCTAAAAACCACAAAGGAGAAAAAAAGCAGCAGATGGAATCACTTTGTTAGGGGCTCCAGCTATAGTTCAGATTCCTTGAGCTGAATTGAATTTAAAAAATTATGCTCACAGGAAGTGCAGTAGACTGATTCTACTAAGTGAGTATGACATGAGGAGTTTTCTCACAGCAAACAAAAACCTGGCATTAATAATTTTAAATGGAAATTCCCACACAAAAATGTGCATATCTTTAAATAAAATTGTATCCAGAGGTTCCATTGTTTTATTAATGTCCCTTTTGGGTGTTGAACTTAAGAGCACATATAATGCTATTTGATACCAACACACCCAGCTTTGAACTGGGCCAGTCTGCTCATATATCATAACAAAGGGGTCTCATCTTTTTTTTAACTAAAAATATATATTTCCTTTTGTCTTTCCTTTAACTGCCTGACTTCAGTGAAACCGGTGATTCCAGTAAAACATTAAAGGGGTGGTCCACTACGATATAGCATTTTAAACTTTATTTCATTTGTAACATAGCTGTGTGAACATAAACAACAAATCTGAATGTAATATGCTCAAAGTTCAATGCAAAGGGAGACATTGGCTTTTACAAAGTTAGCTTAGCAAAGCCTACAGCGATTGAAGTTTGGGGACTACAAAAAATACATCCAGTAGTGAGATCACAAACGCTTCAGGTTACGTGCATACACCATGCGCATACATCTAGTGCAGCAAAGGGGCATGGCCAGAGGGGCTGTAATGTTATAGCAGAGAAAGCTAAAATATTGTCCAAACACTGCTATTTCCACAGAGCTTGTTCTGTTTCTATATTTGGTCTTCTAAAGGACATGACACAAAAGAAAGAAGTGCTTACAATTTAATTTTAATTATGTTCCAGATAATTATAATATATAGCTAGTATTTGACAAAGGACAGCTTCCAGAATCTCTCCCAGTTCAGTGCTGTATTCGACTAAAACCTCCTCAAAGAAGGAGCAGCTTCAACCATAATAGAAGAAGCTGTGGATTGTGAGTCACAACCTGTAAGTATTTTTATTTGTTAAAATTTATCTATTACATGCATAGTTTCTAGCGTTAACAATATGTTGTAGCAAAGACGTAAACAAGGATGTAAACAACGAGAAATGCTGTTTGGCACCGTTAACAATTTAGCTACAAATGTACATTTATTTATCAAATCGCTGTAAACACCCACAATCTTCAGCAGCTCGTGCAGTATCTCTCTATGCTACCGCTTTCTGTGCATTCTACATCTCAAATTACAAACTTTCAAAAGATATGTGAATATATATGAAAGACACTTGTAAGCTTTTATTTTAGAAAGCATGTATGAGGTTTAGCTGTGTCCTCTTCATTTTATGTCCAATTCAGGCTCACACTGGCAGGACTACAATGACTGACAGCATTTTCACAGCAGAGGCACAGCACGTGCTAGTAACTGGACACAACACTTCCTGGTGATCCACAAGTCACAGCACATTATGACCAATCAGAATCTCTTGAGTGCGGGCTTTCCGAGGAACTAGGAAATATGATATAATATGTCGTTTTCATGTTAGCTGAGTAGCAGTATATAAATAAAGATATATGAAACACACATTGTTGTGCATCTTATAAACATAACCAAGCCTTAAAAATACACAGGACCACCCATAAGCATAGAATGATGAGGGGGAAGGGGGTATGTATTTTAGTTATACCTCAGTCATGCTAGAATTTGAACATGCAAAATTATTTTGTACGGCTCTATGAAAAGGGGCTCCAGATTGCTCCATATTTTAAATTTCTGTACAGAGAGGTCGTGTTTGGACCTTTTCTTGGTCTCACACAACCACGTGATGTGATTTCACAGGTCAGATTTCACCAAGCTTAAAATATACAATGCAGCAACATGCAAAACTTTTCGCATGAACTTGTATTTCTGGTCTGCCACTTTGGCATGCGTATGAATACAAGTCAATGGGGTGAAAAGTGCAGTGTGACCGTGGCTTTAGTCACACTGGTTGACTAGTTATCTAAACAGCAGCTTGAAAAACAAGTTAAATCACTCAAAGATTTAAATTTAAAGAATTACTGAGCATTTTATTTCTGATGCACTCAATGCATTTGCAATACTTTAGAGAACAAGACACATTGGTTGATGTGTTCAGGTGTTCACTTAAAAAACAGCTGATAATACTTGCAAAACTTGATAATTATTGCACTGTAGCTGCCTAGTCATGTGCTTGAAAACATCATTTGACACTCTTTCCTCTTCTTTTCTCGATGGTAATGCAGGAGAACTGTTACCGTTCTGGGGTAATAGAACAAAGCATACAAAGATGTGTCAATTGCATAGTCGGGGGTTGTCCTTACAAGATCAGTGTTTTAGTGGTGTTGAATTTAAATGTGACCTGGCAGCCATGTAAACCCCATGACCTTTCTCACTGGTTCATGGTTGGAGGGGAGGTTGTAAAACACTATGGAGTCACCATAGGTCAAGTATCCTTGTAGTTCAGTCCTAACTATGTGCTTTGACGCAGCTGGTGTTGAAGACTTCCTGCCTGTAGAGCTTTCACATTATGGGCAATGCTATAGTACTGAGCTTTGATAACCCACATTCTTTAGCTGTCCCAGCATTCTAAGGTATGTCACCATAGAAATGGACCCAAAATGGCAAAATACACACTAGTATATATTTACCTTAGCAAGTATTCTTGAACCAAATTGAGAGTCACATGTGACTTTTTAAAACTTATTTTGTAATCTAATGCCACTTTTACACTAGAGCAGTAGATATGAATCCTAGTCTATAATTTTTTAATGTTTAGTTAGTAACATTTATGCATTTAATGCTTTTATCCAAGACAACTTGCATTAAATGTGAAGGTTTATTTTTCAAGCATTCACTTGGATTCAAACTCATGACCCTGCTTTACATTTACGTTTTCTTTGTAAAGCTCACATGTTTTGCTACAGTTATGCCTGGAGTCTTGAAAATGCTGAGGATCCAATTGAGATCCCATTTTGCATAGCTAAATGTCTTGAATGAATAAATTGTGATCTAGACCCAAAAGTACTACTAAAAATGAGTCCTGAGGGACCATCTTTTGGTGTGGAATAGAACTTGGGTTTGGACAAATCAATTAAACCAAATGTAAAAAACAGTACATCAAAGTGATCCTCATGGACATGCTTATCAAAACATGAGTGAAGTTCACATACAAAGTAGTTTTATTTTACAAAGTTTTTGCATCCACTTGAATGTTATATCACAGAAGCATATTCTATATTTGCTGTGATGAAAGTCGTGATTAATGCAAGTGGTTGTACAGGTTTTCTCAAAATGAAGTGGGCGATGCACATACCCTAAATCTTAAGGGTATGTGAACTTGTATCTGGCTTTTTTTTGTTTTTGTTATGTAGTCGAGAATGCAAATTTAACAAGCTGCCAATAATCTTTCAAGCCTGCAGTTCTTCTTCGGTGCTTTATCAAAGCAAGTTGTTGATTGTAGTCAAGTACTGTAACTCCTGCAGGGCCATAAGGTTGAGTCACTACTGAGGTTTGAGCAGTTTGTAACGTCAATGGGGCGTGGAGGCACAATCCCTGATTCAAAAAGCAGGAGAGGCCCAAGGTGTTTTCATGTTTATGCTTCCATCTGCTGGCTTTGTGCCCAGAGAGCTGGAGGCAACGAAAGAAAGCTTCTGAGAAATAGAAGACTCTGTGATGAAGATCTTTCACACACTATCAGATCTCCTGTAGTTCATTCTTGGTTCTGATATCAGACACTGGAATCATAAGTGACTGCGAAAGAAACTCCTTGTGGATGAACATACTTTCAAGCAGATTACACTTTAAATAATATATATATATATATATATATATATATATATATAGCAACAAATTAACAAAGTTGTACATCATGGTATCTGACATATTTCCATGGCCCACAACTCAAAAGCTCTTAAGCATTTAACGAAATTTAAAGGTTTCTCACTTGTAATCACAACTTGGTGGCATTCACTTGATTAGGTCAGAGTGTCTGAAATATAAAGGCTTGTAGATTGCTCCCATTGAGGTCTATGAAGGCTATTTATTCTGGTCTGAGCCAAAAGAAGGTCTAATTAAGCACAAGTCACACACACAGCTGTTTGACTGAGCTTTAAACACTGTGTGTCCATCTCAATCACTGCAAAAGACTAGTGATGGCCAATCACGAACAAATCATTCTTTTTAACCAGATCTTCTAAGTGAACCGGTTGAACCAGTTTACCAAATCAAACTGAATTGTTTAAAAAGGCTTGAGTATCCAATAAGCTCCTATCTACAAAGTACTTACTTTTTAACATGTCTGATACCTCCTATGATTCAATTCGTTTTTATTTCTATTGCACTTGACAATGTAAATTGTGTCAAAGCAGCTTAACATAGAAGTTCTAGTAAATTGAAACATGTCAGTCTAGTTTTCAGAGTTAAAGTTCAGTTTAGTTCCATTCAGTGTAGTTTAAAATTCACTGCTGAAAGTTCAAACGCTGAAGATCATCGATGTGCAGCTCCACAAGTCCCAAACCAAGCAAGCCAATGGTGACAGTGGTGAGGAACAAACTTCACCAATTGATGAAAGTGAAGGAAAAAAACAAGAGAGAAACCAGGGTCAGTTGTGCAAAACAATTTCTCCTCTGGCCAAACTTCTTGTGCAGAGCTGCAGTCCAGGCGCCGGAGGCTGAAGAACTCTGAATGTCATTCATGGAGAAGCTGTAGGGCTGAGTAGGTCACCGATGGGTGTTCAGGCTGGCCTACAGGATCAATGCAGAGACTCGTCTGTCACTGGGGTCTTTCAGGAATCAGTCTCACCCTCTCCACTCCCTCATGACAACCACAGCATATGCTCAGGATTTGGCCTGATCCATGATTATGGAGACCCTGGGAGGAGAAATAGACTAACATAAGTTTAGATGCCATTCAAATTATAATGTCTTTTGGGATGTGTTCCCAGCTCTGGTTGCTCTAATTAATGCAGCTTAATAATCCTTTAGAGGAATTGGATTTCAAATCCTTATGACTCAAAATAAACCAACTGTTCAAGTTATTCAGTTACTAGACTGAAATCAGATATGAGCTATTAAATATCAATGCAAAAATTAAGTGCTATAAATGAAAAACAAACACAAAGCATATAAGTATTTCTAACAAAATGCCTGGTGCATGAATACAGGAGGAGTGTGTCCTGCAGGTGGTTGCCAAGCCCACTCACCTGCATGGAACAACCTCATGCATCATACCATTATGTGATGCATTGTGTTTATGCTTTACTAAAATATAGGTCTTTAATTTAGTTTTGAAATGAGAGAGTGTGTCTGAGCCTCAGATATTATCAGGAGTCTATTCCAGCATTTAGGAGCCATAAATGAGACAGCTCCTGTTTTCTCATCACAAAGAGCGGGTTGGATTGTAGCGAGACAGGAGGTTGGTCATACAAACAGGAGCTACATTGTTTAAAGCTTTATAGGTAAGAATCAATGTTTTATAATCAACATGGAACTTAACAGGCAGCCAGTGTAAGGAGGATAAAATCGGGGTGATTTTGTCATATTTTCTAGACCTGGTAAGTACTCTGGCAGCTGCATTTTGCACTGAAGTTTATTAATAGAGGATTCTGGGCAATCGGCTAACAGTGCATTAAAGTAATCCAGCTTCGTAACTTACCAATATTTCTCAGATGAAAAAAGTTTTTGTAGCATGGGAGATAAGATTTTCAAACATTTGGTTGCTGTCTAATGTAACACCCAGATCTTTTACAGTAGAGCTAATACTAACATTTTACCCCTATAATTCCAGGTTGAGTTGTGAGATCTGCTGTGTACAGGATTTTGACACAATAAGTAATACTTCTGATTTGTCTGAATTTCAGAGAAGGAAATTATTGGTCATCCAGTCTTTTACATCTTTAATACACTCAGTTAGCTTAGTTCAGACGTCTCATCAGGTTGTCTTAAAAAAAATATATATATATATCAGTATCATCTGCATAGAAGCGAAAGCTGATCCCGTGCCTTCTAATAATGTCTCCCAGGGATAGCATGTATATTGTAAACTGCATAGGGCCTAAAACTGATCCTTGAGCCAACCCAATACATAAATGGCCTGACTTGTGAAAGCTGTCCATTTATATTTACTAACTGGTAGTGGTCATTTATGTCATAAGTATGACTTATTGTACAGTAACAGTCAGTTAACTTAAGACATATTGTTCATGTATTTCATTCAGTCTTTTGCTCGCGCTTATTGCTTTATTTATTTTTTGTTTTCACTTTTTAGTTTGCTAACTCGTGCCTGTTCTCTCTCAAGTGCGTCGTCCAGTTTATCTACATATTCCACTAAATTACACCCTTTATTTTACATTGTAAATCGTTTTGTGTAGCTGCTCTGCTTTCTCTCTCTCTCTCTCTCTCTCTCTCTGAGCACAAGGTGAAAGAGTTGTGTGGGGTGTGAGCGTGACACGCTGAATTATTTTCAGGGTTAATCCTTTTTTTTGTGAATATTTTTTTGCGTTTTTTCCTTTTTCTTCTTTGATGTTGTGTAAGAGGATTTAAATTATTATATTTTGATTTATTGTTTGGTTTAAACTAATACCTGAGCGATCCCTTCTTTGATAAGGGAAACCATGGCATTGCTCTAAGGTGAGTGAAAGCCTGGTTTCACTATCGAGAATGGATGAAATTTTCAGACCAAGTATTTATGGTAGAAAATATGCTTTTAGCAATGGAATATATTGTAAGGCACGAAAATATAGTATCTGCCTCTAAAATGAATAAGGCTGTGGTAGTGTTTCTTAAAGATGAGAAACACGTTAACAATATTGTGGAAAATGGAATTGTTGTTTCCGACACCCTAGTACAAGTATTTGCACACACCGGCTACTAAAGTAACGATCTCAAACATGCCTCCATTTATTCCCAATGGGCAAATTGTAAAGGAGTTGAACCACTTCAGAAAGTTAGCTGGTTCTGTCAAAATGGTTCCGTTTGGGTGTAAAAATGTCTCTTTAAAACATGTGCTGTCTTTTCGAAGACATGTATTCATGTTTTTAAATGCACAGTCTAAGACTTTAGACATTTAGTTCCGTATTCAACATGAGGACAGTTCTTATATGGGATATGCAACAACGGAGAGTTTCCATTATTGCAGGTAATTGTTGCGGGGATTTAGGGCACAAGAAGCTTATAGGTCCGCATAAGAAACAATCAGAAAAAAAGAAAGAAAATATGGAATGGCCTACAGCAGTGAAAGAGGTAGTGATTCCTGAAAAAAAAAAACAGAAAACAAACGGCATCAATGGTGACAGTTCGGGTATGGCAGGTGAACCCAGCGTTACTCCCAGGTCGCTTTTCCAACCCAGCAAAGCGCTGTTGGTTCAAGTTCAACATTAGAGGTCAGTGCCTTTATTTCAACTATGAGAGCTGGTGATAATTCTGGAGGCCTGACTGTTTTGAAGGATAATGCGCCTGATGGTAGGGAAAATGACTGTGTTGGTTACAATATAGATTTGTATGAGAGTGATATATAGTCAGAGATGTTTACAGAGAATGAAAATAGTGATAAAAATATGATGTGATGATAACTGTTCAGAGTTTTCGAAAATTGAATGTAGTCAGTTGTTGGATGATGTGTATTCAGTAGAAAATTTAATGCTTTTTTTCAACTCAGGAAAAAAACACTGATGTAATTAAGTACTTCCCCGGACAATAAATGTATTAAATCTGTGCTAATTGCTCAGAAGAATGTGGATTATGAGGTAATTTCAAAACAAAAATTATTCCAATTGAGTATGTTTGTAACAACGTTATGCAAAGCTCAAGAAGAGGAAGAAATGTGTCAAAATGGGGGGAAAAAATCACATGGGAGTAGGATCTATTTTTATTTTCATTTTACTTTTCTGTTATTTCCTGTTTTCTCTTTCTATCTTCCCTGGAATGCAGATTCTTAAAGTAGGATCTTTAAATGTGAATAGGATGAGGGATGCCGGTAAATAAGCTTTACTTGTTGAATTTCTTAAAGAAATCTTAAAGAAACTCACGTAACTTTTTACAAGAAACTCACAGTGATCAAAATAATGAATCTGAGATTAAGCTATGGTGGGAAGGAAAAACTTTTTAAGGTCATGGCACAAATGACAACGCAGGGGTAGCAAATTACATAAATACAAATATTATATCAGAAGTGGAAATAGAGAAAGGACGGATTTTGTTGGTGAAAGCTAAAGTAAACAATCAGCTTTTTTAATTCATAAATATTTATGCTCCAAATAAATGCTCAGATAATATTGCTTTTGTCACGATCACCAACGATCCAGCCTGTGCAGATCACTGGTAAACACAGTTCACTTATGAACTACAAATCCACCACTTCATGGACTACATATTCAGTTATGCACCACACACAACCGTTGCTGAGTCTTGTTATCTGCATAGTGACATTACAACGCACTTTACTTTGTCTTGTTTTGCCGTGTTTTTGATCCTGGCGACGGGGCATACTGCCTAATTCAGTTCTCCAACTCACAAGATGGCCGCCTCCAATCTGCCAGTTCACAAAATGGCCGCTTCCAGTCCTCCAGCTCACAAGATGGCCGCCTCCAGTCCTCCAGTTGACAAAATGGCCACCTCCAGTCCTCCAGCTCACAAAATGGCCACAACCAGCCCTTCAGCACACACAATGGTAAGCGCCAGTCTGTCACTAGCTCACAAGATGGCTTCCTGTTCCGAGTCTGTTCCTGCTATAGTTCCTGTCATTGTTCCTGTTCTTGAAATGCCATCACTTGAGCCACCAGAATGGCCATTACCACCTGAGCTGCCAGAGCTGCTGCCACCTCCAGAGCTGTTACTGCCAGAGCTGCCAGATCCTCAGTCACTGCCAGATCATCCAGAATTGCCAGATCCCTTTCCTGAGTCCCCGGAGAGGGCGCCATATCCTCCTGAATTTCATGAATGGCGGGCACCAGATCCTCTTGAGTTCCTCGAATGCCCAGAGGCACCAGATCCTCTTGAATTCCCCGAACGGCCAGGGGCACCAGAAACCTCTGAATCCCTCGAATGGCGGGCGCCAAATCCTCTTGAATTACACGAATGGCCAGGTGTGCTAGATCCCCCCGAATCCCCGAATGGCCAGAGCTGCCACCTGAATTCCTCGAATGGCTAGAGCTGGCTGAGTTCCATGTATGGATGTATGGCCAGAGACACCATCTGAGTCCCATGAATGGCTGCCAAAGCCATGTGACTTCCCAGACCCGCCAGAGCCATGTGACTTCCCAGAGCCGCCAGAGCTGTGTTACTTCCCAGAACCGTGTGACTTCTCAGTGCTCCTTGAACCAAGGGCTCCTGACCCACTGGGCTTAAATGAACTATCAGTGCTCCTTGAACCAAAGCCTCCTGACCCACTGGGGTTATATAAACTGCCAATGCCTCTCGAACCAAAACCTCATGACCCACTGGGGTTGAATGAACTGCCAGTGCATCCTGAACCTAAGCCTCCTGACCCACTGGGGTTGAATAAACTGCCAGTGCCTCTTGAACCAAAGCCTGCTGACCCACGGGGGTTGAATGAACTGCCAGTGCCTCTTAAACCAAAGCCTCCTGACCCACTGGGGTTGAATGAACTGTCAGTGCCCCCTGAACCACTGGGGTTGAATGAACTGCCAGTGCCTCTTGAACCAAAGCCTCCTGACCCACTGGGGTTGAATGAACTGCATTCCTCCTGAACCTAAGCCTCCTGACCCCCTGTGGGTGTATGACCTGTCTATACCTGCTGAATCAAAGCCCCCAGACATACCCCAGCTCCAGGCCCTCCGCAGCTCCACGCTCCAGGCCCTCCTCATTTTCACACTTCAGGCCCTCTGCAGCTCCACGCTCCAGGTCCTCTGCAGCTCCATGCTCCAGGTCCTCCAAAGATCCATGCTTCAGGTCTTGCTGAGTCTTGTTATCTGCATAGTGACATTACAATGGATTTTCCTTTGTCTTGTTTTGACCCTTGCCTAGTTTATTCTGTTTATCTCTGTCTGCCGCCTGCCTTCTGATTTTTTTAAATTGTTATATTCTGGAGGAATATTTAATTGTGGGTGGAGATTGGAATTGCACTCCTAATTTTATTTTAGATGGGAACAATCAGGAACCACATCTTACTATGGCTTCTTTCTTAAAAAAGTTTTATAATACAAAATGATTTGGTAGATGTGTGGGGAGATCAAAATGCGATGTAGCCTATGTAGTCTAATTTACGAATCAAACAAATCCAAAGTTTTTCTTGATGTTTGCATAATAATAACTTCGCACCAAACTGAGGCTTTCATTTTACAGCTTATAAAACATGTATGCAAATTAATGCAATATTATATGTAAACAACAAAATTGTTATATGCTATGTAGTAGCCTATACTTTACAAAAAGTAAACTACATATGAATCTTAAGGCTTGTCATTGTCTTTCATTACACGTAGCGTGCGCATGAACCGCGAGTGAGACCGTCATTTCACAAAATACTTTTTAAACCAATGTTTCTTCTTATTATTATTATTATTTAATGTGAACAACACTTAATAAAAATTGAAATTTATTTATTACACCACCTTATTGGAGAAAACTGTATCAATTACAGTGCTTCCGCAGGTTTGAAATATACTTGCGGTGGTAGCCGGATTGAAACACACTGTAATGTGTGATACTAGTTTAAGGGTGCTGGCTCCTTTAAGAGTCACTTGTTGATGATGTCATCAGTTTAGGACTAGCATCAGTCTGTTGCATGCAGGAAAGCAGCCTGCTATTGTAGATATCTCATCCTCAGCCATCTGCTACATTTATTGTTTTACGAAAGCATCGTTGGTATGTAATCTTAAGTTAAAGTATATTTCACAGTTATTTGATAGTATTTTGTGTTAAGTACAGACTTTTAGATGAATCTTTACTCAGACATGTGTGCTGTGATATGTTGATTGTGTTATGCTCTGATGAGTGAAATATGTTGCTATTACATACAGTTTAGTATTTATTTTGATCCAACATGATGCAGTTTAGATAGTATACAGTTTAAAATAAGAGATATCAGGTGTTACGGTATTTTTGTATGCATAAATGTATACACACTGTTATTTCAGGTGTGCTTATGTCACATTAGCAATACATATGTGAAATATTTCCTTTCTTTTAGTATATCTAATTTCATTTTGCTCTTTTCAGTTTTACCCTACTTCCTGTCACCAAATAAACGAAGTGAGCAGAGTATCCGCTTCAGCGTGGTAATTGGTAGAGGAGTTATCTGTCTGTTAACATATGCAAGGAGCATTGGGTGGCAGAACAGTAAAACAACGGCTTCCTCGCAGACAGATCTACAGCAGTGAAGGATTGAGCGCGTCTTACAGTGTGATTAAGGAACAGGGCCATACATCTGGGAGACTGGCCTCTACTACATTATGGAAAACTCAGAGATTCCAAATCAAAGCAGCTGTTAATTCTGCTGTTGCTATAGCCCTTGCAGAAGCTGAAGAAGCTAAAGCCAAAGTTAAATATGCCGAAAAGGAGATGCAGATAAAGATGCAAAGGGCACGTTTGGATGCAGAGAGAGCATGTTTAGAGGCACAATTAGCAGTATTGGACGTTGAAAGGGAAGTTGCTGTGGCAGTAGCCAAAGCTGAAGCACTTTCGACAGCACTAAGCAGTGACAAATTATCAAGTCATAAATCTAGTGGTCAACTTACCACAGGCTCTCTTGCCACTACTCTAAGAACTAATGAGTATGTGCAAGAAAAAGCTAGATTGCAAGCTGATAAACAACTTGATATACCCGCACCAGCGGAAGTGTGGTGTCCCCCACCCCCACCAGCGGAGCCGCTCCATGTGAGTAAACCACAACTGCCCCCATATAAATTAGAGGAACACTATTCAGCCGATGTCGAACAATGCTGGGATGTTTCAGAGAATGTCCCAGACAAACAAACACACACTCAGTGTAAAGGACCTGAAGAAGCTTTTAAATTTACTCCTAATGCTGCTGAGTATGATCATAGGGTGTCACAGTACGTAAAGCCCTCTCCGTCTGTCAAATACAGACAAGATCCTTACTTCACTCATGTAAGACCACCTGATAATCCCAGCCATTTGACAGCTCATGCATGCTCACATCATTCCATGCAGTCACAAGATATGAATACAATTGATGATATTATGCAAAAACCTATGTTATCTCGCTATATTCACCATATATAGACCCCCAGGACCCTATGTAAATTTTCTAAAAGAGTTTTCTGATTTTATTTCTGACTTACTAGTTAAAACTGATAAAATACTAATTGTAGGAGACTTTAACATCCACGTAGATGACTCCAATGATACACTAGGGCTCGCCTTTATGGATCTACTACATTCACTCGGGATAAAACAAAATGCTGTTGATCCAACCCATCGCTTAAAGCATACATTAGATCTAATATTGTATTATGGAATTGAGGTCCTTGATGTAGACATTATACCACAAATTGATGATGTTACGGACCACTACCTCTTGCTATATAAGCTGCGTTTACCTGAAATTAGCAGATCTGCACCAATATACCGCCCTGGTAGGACTATCTTTCTGTCCACCAAGGATGAATTCATAAATAACTTGCCTGATCTTTCTTTATTTCAAAATACACCCGCAAACGCAAATGACCTTGATGTAGTAACCAGCAGTATGGATGCCATCTTTACTAGCACACTTAATACAGTGGCACCCATCAAATTAAAAAAGGCTAGAGAGAATAAAACTGCACCATGGTACAATAATCATACTCGCGCTCTCAAAACAGCAACCCGTGCTCTGGAACATAAATGGAAAAGAGGTTTTTAGAATTGCGTACAAAGACAGGATGTCCAGCTATAGGAGGGCTCTTAAATCTGCCACCAAACTTGCCACCTCCGCAAACTGATTGAAAATAATCAAAACAACACAAGATTTTTTATTTAACACCATTGCTAAACTAACAAATAATCGATCATCTTTGGAACAAAATGTCCCACCGCAAATTAGTAGTGATGACTTCATGAATTTTTTCAGTGATAAAATAGAACGCTTTAGACAGAAAATAGATGTTAAACTTTCTGCACCACCCTATACTCCAGATCCAGTAAACATTCAACTGAATCAAAATAACCTACAATGCTTCAAAACCATAGAACAGGAAGAGCTAGATAAAGTTATAAATAGCTCTAAATCAGCTACATGTATGTTAGATCCAATTCCAACAAAATTACTGAAAGAATTGATACCTATTATAGGAGAACCTCTCCTTAATGTTATCAACTCTTCTTTATCTTCATTCATTCATTTTACTTGTTTATTGGTGCATATATTGGTGCATTATGATTTAATTTAAACAGTACCTTGGACAGCTACTGTGCCAATCCGTAATTCAAGCAAAAGTCCAAATTAAAGAAAGATTTTACTTTCTGCGGTGACCGACATTTACAACACGCCGTAACCGTCCTTCAGGTGGTGCGCGGGTATAATATACTAAACCAGCCGTCTGGGCTTTGAATTAGGTGCAATTATTTCCTCGTTGTGTGTGTGGAGCGATGGGTGCATGGGCCAAAGTGACTGAAAGCGATCTAGAAAGTTAAGTTGGTTGCCCACACCTCCGCCTGTCGAGCCTCCTCTCCTCGCACGTGCGCCCGTCTCGCAGCTCGCACGGGAGAGACAGACGGCTGCGAGGACGCGAATAACAGCACGACGCGCGTGGAAACATTAGCGAAGCTGGCTGGCTGACTGCGGTTGCCTTGGCAGCGGGGCTGTTGTTGCTCTAGCGGGAAAATGTCCCGGTGCTCCCAATGGCCAGTCCGCCCTTCCGCTGAGCCAGCTGTGGTAGCTCATCAACAGAGCCGCGACGTCAACACACAGAATCAGCACAATTCAGCACCGTTGTCTAACAGTTTAGAACGGTTTGGCACGACAGTGGAAAAGCGGCTTTAATATTTTTATTAAAAATCGCGATTCCTCGATTTTATAAAAAATAAAATAGTCTTAAAACGTAAATTCGAATTAATCAAAAAAGTCGCCCAGCCCTAGCTTCTGGTAGTACCTAGAATATCAAAGTCGAGTAAAGGAGGTCGAGCCTTCTCATTTATGGCCCCTAAACTCTGGAATAGCCTTCCTGATAATGTCCGAGGCTCAGACACACTCTCGCTCTTCAAAACTAGATTAAAGACCTATCTTTTTAGCAAAGCATACACTCAGTGCAGTACATAGCGGTATGACGCATGATGTGCCCCACACATGATTTTGGTTCTCGTTTATATACACTATGAACAGCAGCTACGCTATTTATTCTCCTTACTCTGTATTTCCACCTGGGGGTACTCATCTCGAGGCCCTCAGACTATGCAGTGCCACTGACGCGATCTGAGACCAGCGACGAGATGATCCCAAGGTTTTCTGGACCAGGCCGTATCCTAAGCAGCTGCTGTGGTGGTCATCGTGGAGTGAGAGCATGAGACTGACTCCTGTGATGCTCCAAGGACAGATGAGTCTTCGCTGAGGTCCAGCTTCCTGCGCCTAGACTGCAGCTCTGCAAAAGACGTTTGGCCATAGGGGAAATGGTCGTGCCCAACTGAGCCAGGTTTCTCTCGAGGTTTTTTGAATCTTCGTTTTCGCCAATTGGTGAAGTTTTTTCCTCGCCCCTGTCGCCCCTGGCTTGCATGGTTTGGGATCTGTAGAGCTGCGCATCGATGGATTTGCTATTCAGTGTTTGGACTCTCAGTAGTGATTATTAACCCACACTGAACTGAGCTAAACTGAACTAAACTTAATCTCTGAAAACTGAACTGACACTGTTTCAATTCACTATAATCTTCTATGTGAAGCTGCTTTGACACAATCTACATTGTATAAGCGCTATACAAATAAAGATGAATTGAATTGAAATTATGAGATGATTAATTATGCTATACACATATTCTTGCGCTTTGTCATTGACTACATATAAATAGATTATTTTCAAATCAGAAATTTGTCATTATCAGGTTCTCTCTTGCATATTCAACATAGGGCAAATATACTGCTACTCACACTCAGTAAATGTTTATTCTCACACAGAAGACTCACATTGTGGACACAGGCGCACACACTTAATCTCTCCAATGTCTTTCATCAAAATATTACCTGAATATTAATTTTTACACAAACTTCATTTTATCTTTAAAAAGATTTTTCTTTTGCTTGAATTTGTAAACTTAGTCCAGCGATTATCCATTCTGAATGTTGACTGGATTTAAATATAACTCTACATTAAAACCATTTGTGCTTATATTGACTTAATATAATATGCAACTCCAAGCTAGATCATTATTACAACATTTTTGCTATTTTATCATTTAATTACTGCAATTTTACACACTCTTTATACTCTCCTAACCCTATCCCCCATAATCAGAAGCTGATCTGGGATCAGTTTATTATAAGGAACGCGTCCGTCAGTCAGCAAGCATTCATAGACTACACAGATTCAGATGTTGTGACGATCGATGCACAGCTTTAATAGAAAGAAAGAGAATGCAGACGTTTTTATATTCCTTTTAACGTGCTTTCAACCAAAAATAAAGTGAAAGCACAATTCTCTTGAACAGCTCTTGCAGTTCTATCACATTTGAGATCGGCTGTGTTGACGACACTTTTACTTTTCATAGTAAGATTAAACATAAGTGGGAAGTATTGGAAAATTAAACGGGATGATATCGGGATGTCATTACAAGAGTCACACAGGAAAACTGAAAATATTACAGAGTATTTGAGAAGCCCTGGCCTAAATCAAGCGCTGAACGCATCTTTCTCTGGCTTAGAGCCAAAGCGCAAACTTTGAATCTGGCATTTATTTGCGGATATATTGACACCAATATAAACAATAAAACATTATCTTCAGTATGTATAAGCATCTTCCCTACGATATGAATATAAAATTCAAGAAAATAAGCTCTTACCTTTCTTTGTTTTCTTTCAGCACGTCGGTAGAAGGCAAATTATTGCTGATTTTGAAGTCATTATTGTCCTAAACCTAGCCACGCATTGATATGGCTATTTTTAGTTACAAGTTTAAGGAAAAGAAGTGCTACTGCTGCCTGCTAGTGATGGGAAGTTCAGATCATTTTACTGACTCGGACCTTTGAGTCTCTTTCGCTTGAGTTTGTTCATCATGTGGCAGCATGTAAAGAGAATCAAACTGAATCAAAAGACTCGAGAAATGAACGAATCAAATCTTTTTCCGGCTCTAAATGCATATGACTGGCTTCTGTCTTTCACGCGATGAACAAAGGGCTCAAACCTGATAGAAGACTCAAAAAAGGAACTAATCTTCTGCTCCACCTGCACCATAGATATATACACTAGATATCGCATAGGGACCCTGAAGATGCATCAATAGTGCCGTCACATTGGTACAGTGCTCCTAGGACAAACGTCATTCAACCGCACTAGTCAAGACAGTGTGACAATGTGAAGATGCTGGACTTTAGTGCTGTGTACGGGTGTAGTAACGAGCAAACAAAGAAAACAAAACACAAAGTCATCACATTTCATAGGTAAGATTTCGTTTTTTATGTTTTTGTATGTTATGAACTTTTGTGCTTAACAATTAATGTTATTGATGATACTGCAGTGACCATAAGGCAAAGTAGCATCAACTCGCGCTAAATTCTAAGCTTATGCTAGTTTTGTTGAATAAAATAAGCAAACAATGTTATGAAATATGACAAGACGACGCTGCGGTGCCAGAAACTTGTATTATTGTTAGCTAAGTGAACTAGTCGTTCATAACGGAGATTCATTCACAAACGAATCGCTCCCTCCGTCAGAATGAGAAGTGAAAGCAGGAGAGGGGTGTGTGTGTTTCAGGACATTGATAAGATCAAATTAAACAAGGAAGGAGGATAATGCATTTCCATGCACACAAACACTCACTCTTTGTCAGGAATGCCCGTGCGGTCACATCCATCAATGTAGAAAAGTGATGTAAAATTATAATATTTCGTAATTTAAAAAAATATTTGCATACGGACCACCAGGGAAAACTCCCGATCATAGATATATGTGTATTTCTCTGGCTTTGGATGGCCACAGTCCTCCACTTCACCTTGGTCCTGCATTCATTTCAAACGACCGATACCCTGTACCAGGATGGCGGCTCTATTGACGCATTCCTTCCAATAGACAACAATAGGCCAGGTGACATCTAGTGTATATATCTATGCACCTGCACAGTTGTGCACGTGCGCAAACGAACGAATCCCTCCGAAAGGACTCATCGTTCTCGAGTCATACAGAAGATTCGTCCAAAATGAACGAATCTTTCAAGAACGACCCATCATTCACTACTGCCTGCCGGTGCGGTGCGGCGGCGGAAAAATGCTGGCAGCCAGAGAATTCGCAAAATTCTTGTTAGTTTCATGCTGTTATTTATTAATTTTTAATCTCTTTATTTGTGTTCTGAATGATGTGGACTCGACTGGACTCGTGATATTTTCCCGAGTCCAAAATGTCCAAATCCGAGTACAAGTTTACCCAAGTCCGTGACAAGTCCCAAGTCCAATCAAAACTGGACTCGAGTCCAAGTTCGAGTACCCCAACACTAGACAGAACATTGTTCTGAAATATGAAATATATGTCTCTTTTGCTGAATATTTATTTTATTAATCTATATCTTTGATATTTTAAAAATCAACCCGCTTTGGCCGTGAGGAAGAGGCGCGCGGCACTGGCGGACCAGGGGATGCATCATTTGAATCACTTTAGTTATAACGTAAAACGCCCGCAATGATGCTCTAAACGGGGTGGTGTAACAACTTCTTTAGAGAAAAACCCCATAATTTTTTTGTGCAAATTATATTGTTTTACACAAACACGCATTTAAAAAAATATTAGTTTAATACAGTTTCAATTAGTTCAATATTAGTTTTGATAAAAACATGCACTGGCTTTCCATATTATTTGAAATATATGCAAACGGCTCATATAGGACCAATGTTTCTTTACAAATATTATTGAGAACATTACATATTCTATTCTAAAACATAAAATCAATTACAAAAGCTAACACTATTCTAATATCATATATGAATCATATAAATAAATAAATAGGTTATTTATTAAGAAATGAAATTTAATATTTAATATAATAAAAATAATAATAATAAGTAATTAGGACATTACAAGCGAAACATGGAGAAACGTCCGGCGCATGACCTAAAGAGCTCTTAAGTTGAATGCTACTTCATCAAAAGCATATAATTACACGGACCTACCTTAAGCAGATCACTAAAATTATAATAAAAGTAATTTTGCCGCAGGACGTAAATTAGCCTAAGTCCCGCAGGTTTATTATTAATAATTTAGTTTCAGTTCAGTTTTCAAAACGTCACTGTTCTCTTTCAAATTATAATTGTTTTTTAACTTCTTAAACTGTTAATGGCTCAGTATCTTTTATGTTTTAATTTCAATTTCAGTCACCTTGCATATGCGTGTGAAATAATGTGGCATAACAGCATAAAAAAAGAAAAGGCAGTCAAAAGTTATAGCTAATTCATCAAAATTGTATTAAAATACATTCAAATTAAATGCTATTTTATACAGGCCTGCTATATTTAAAAGAAAGCTGCAACGTGGGCTATATTATTTTAATTAATTTCTTTTTCTGTCACTCGCGGTTCAATGTGCGTGCCTGAGTCGTTTATATAAATTAATATATTATTTACTTTTTCTCTCAGTATCTGTGCGTGCGTTTCTCTCATTTATCTGTGCGTGTGCTGTGCTGTCAGCTGAATAAAGGCCTAAATTACATCTAAAAAGCAACTACTGAGCGGTGATATTTGTTCTTTTTTCGGATAACCACCAAATTCAACCATGAGGAGATCCCGACAGCTTGATATGCAATTCTAAAATGTTATTTATCTCGGGATAAAAACAATTAACTAAAATTCATTTAGTGTGATTTTCTATCTTAAAATAAAAGATTGGATTGGATTAGACTATTTCACAGTCTGTAGGCTAAACATTAAAAATAATAATTAGACTGAGATAGATTCCCCCTTCATTCAGAAATAAAAAATGAAAGTCTCCTTTTTGACCATAAAAACAGAGTTTTGAAAAACTTTTTCATTCAGACTTCGTAAGAGAGAACCCTGAGCTATACATCATATATAGGCTATATGATAAAACGGAGTCTAATAATTAACATTACTGCCTTTTTCATTTTCATAAAATATGAAAAATTCTGTGTGGGTTTTGACAATGTGTTTAATTGTGCTATAAAGATTAGCCTATCAGATGAAATGCATGGTGAAATATATGAAATACAAATGTGTCTTTTGCTGAATATTTATTATTAATAATCTATATCTTTAATATTTTAATAATCAATAATAAAAATAAAGTATGCTGCAATAAGTATATACAACAGCTTATAGGAAATAAACTAAAACTTGTCAGTGTAAATGGGACCTAAATAGGCTACAGTTAAAAGCGAAGTTGTCTGAAAGCATCTCGGGAAAGACATGTCTATTGTTTGGTTCGTGTTGTCCATATTTGAAAATAACTGTCGGATGAAGGCTTTAGGACCAAGTGGAATTCTCTGCTGTTGTAGCTCCGGCTCAGCAAGCAGCACTTCAGTTATGTTTTGTGTTTTTGACGTAAAAAAATATTAATTTTGACGATTGCAAATTAAACCATATTTTAAGACACCAACATCAATTTGCAAAGAAAATGTGAAAACTACCTGATAGGTTTTCAATAATCAATATAGTCTTTCGCTATAATTTTCTTAGAAAAACTTTTTTCAAGCTTTTTTTTCTAATATAGATATTTTAATTAACATAGTTCATTCCAGAAGTTGCTGTGCATAGAAACATAAGTAGGCCTGCGGCCTGTGTGTAGGTAAAAAATAACCGGGAATTTTGTCTCCATGTTTGTGAAAAATACTAGAGACATCCCCCTTCCCCCATCTCAAACCAAATGTTTGGCCATTGTAGTGTTAATTTTCACAAGCTGTGGAGACGTAACATAAATTCCGCTTTTAAATATCGCTTACGCCATGAGCCACGACTGTGTTCCAAATGGCATCAATGTTTCAAGTGCACTGCAAAGGGAGCGCACTTGTAAACATGAATATTGCTAAAACTGAACTGTAAAAATGCTTTGAAAGCAAATTACACCTAAGAGTGATGACTTTAACGCTTTATTTACAAAATAATTCCAAGTTTAAATGTTAGAATATTCTAAACGAATAAGGCATATGTGGGATAATTGGGAATAGAACACAGCCAGGAACTATTTCCAGAGGTGTAGTTGTAAGCATAGAAGTTTGCGACGCAGTTTGCAAATGTTTGTTGGAACGACGGATTTGGACCAATAATTTGCATCATTATCTTTGTAGCGACACAACCTTTGTGTTGCGACCTTAGTTGGCTAACAAGGGTTTTCGGAATCGTACCCCAGATAGGCTACACGCTAGAGAAGTGCTTTTGCAGACCAGTGCTGTGTTCTCATTTCACTACAGTTACTGCAAATTTTGCAATCTCCCCATGGGGCATCATTGGTAAAATAATTATCCCAAATGTGTTAAATGTGTGTTCGTAGTTGTGTAAAATGAATGTTTTCTACATCTAGTTATTTATTTTCTAAAGCAGTGTGGCTTTCGATTAATATGTAACCGGGTATTTTGTGTATCCATGTTTGTGAAAAATACTGGAGACATACCCCTTCCCCCATCTCAAACCAAATGCTTGTCTGTGTGAGGTGTTAATAGGGCATATTGAGCTTTAACCAGAAAAAAACCCCGAAAACACTGAAATGGAGAAAATAGCCTAACAGCAATAATAATATTAAATAATAATAACACTAATAATAATAATATTTCCCAGGCATCAGCTGCGTAAAACATATGCTGTATAAGTTGGCGGTTCATTACGCTGTGGTGACCACAAATTACTAAAGGGACTAAGCTGAAAAGAAAATGAATGAATTAATAATAGTAATATAAATATGAAGTAATAATCTTTACACACAAATGCCGTGCAAGCGGCCTTTTTTATTATTATTAATTTACTTATTTTATTATTTATTATTATTTTATAGATGATACATTTGAATGGCTGCTGCCCCCTTCCCCCACCTCAAACCTGAAAGTTGCAGAGAAAACACCTTGATGCCTAGCCTCAATAGCAAACGATCATAGCCCATTTACTCCTCAGGACAGTGCGAGTTTAGCGGAAAGAAGAATGTCAAATCAGAATCACGCAGTAGCGCACCATTGCACCATCCAGCATCATGAAACGATTAAAATGGTGACAACTGAAGCAAACATATTACACATGACTGTACAGGATAAGCTACATTAAATGTGTATATGCATTAGCCAATGTATTTTCATTCATTATATTCATTTATTCAACCGACAGCAACAGAATTTCTCCGGTAATAACTCTGTAAAACGTATTTAATAACATTCTATTTCAGTCAGTCTACAGTCAGCCCAAATGCTCCAGAGAGACCTGAAATATATCTTTTTTTCCCTAGGCTATATAAAACTTAATAGATAAGTCCCTTTTATTTAAGAAAATAATTTAAGGATGATGCATATTAAGTAAAGAAAACCTTTAAGTGTTTTAGAGCAAATAGATTAATAAAATATATGCTGCGCTCCTGCCACAGCAATTTGCATCAGCTTTAAGAAAAAAAAAAAAATAATCATTTGATAATAGTAGTGTTAAATATTTCAGAATGGCATATCTCCACTATCTAATTCTACCCAAAGCAAAAGTTACGATGCAAAATAAATATCTGTTACACCTGCTGCTCACAGGATGAAGGCACGGGGTCTCAGGATTATCAAAAGCACATATTTATTAAAGGACACTTACGAAGATCACAGGATAAACAGGACTTGAAGACAAACAGCAAGACATGAAGACGGGGTGTGACAGTACCCACCCCCCCCACCCCCCCCTTTAAAAGGCGCGCCATCACGCCTAAATAAAAGGAGGGGGTGAGAGAAGAGTCTGTGAGGGAGGATCTGGAGTGCATGGAAACAGGAGGAGGCCAGGGAGGAGTCACGGGAGGGAGGAGCCGGGAGGTGAGTTGGAGCGCGAGGAACAGAGGAGAAGGCCAGGGAGGAGTCTCAGGAGGGAGGAGCCAGGAAGGGAGGTGAAGCAGGAGGAGGCCCCAGGACACAGCCAGGAGGACCAGGGTGGAGTCGACGGAGGGAGGAGCCATGGAGGAGGAGTGGTTGCCAACTCTAGGGGGCCGACCGTGGGAGACGCCGCAGATGGAGGTGGAGCCCAAGGAGTCGACGGAGAGCCGAAGGGTGAAGGTGACGCTGAGGTTCCAGAGGGCCGAGGTGGAGCGGACGCCTCACCCGACCGAAGCGACGACACAGGTCCGGATGCGATGTAGCTGGAGGGAGGGAGGAGCTCAACAGAGCTGACAGGATGGAGGGATGAGGCGCAGCCGGTGGAGCGGAGTCCAGAGCTGGAGGCAGGGCGACGACTGAGCAACGCGGAGCCGGGGGGACGAGGGAGCCTGGTGGAGCCGGTAGGCTGATGGTCCAAGGAGGAGATGAGGGAGGAGAGAGCCAACGTGGAGCCGTTGGGTCGGAGGGCCGAGGCGGAGTCCGTAGCTCGGAGGGTGAAGGAGATGACGTCGGGCGACAACCTCTGGCCGGCGAAATAGGTGGGCAGGCCCGCAGGAATACCTCCACACATGCGGTTGGAGGGTGAGCTGGGGACTGGCTGACAGTAGCCACACTGGAGAAGGCAGAATGGTTGTGGATGACGTCAACAGAGATGAAGAGGGCGGGTCGGGTGGGGTGCTGCTCATGACCCTGGAGCTATCGTCTTCTGGGATGAACGGGACTGAAGAAGGGCTGTCTGGGAACAGCGGAAGGGGCTTGACTTCGCTCCAGAAGTCAATGAGCAGCATTTCGGGGTCCAGGGCCAGCTCACCCTCTGCTGTGGGTCAGTGGACACGACTCTCGCTCTGTCCCTCGATGTCCACCAGGACTCCCACTTCTGGCGATGTTGCCGGCTCACACACCTGGTTGAGCACCTCCTGCTCGGTGGTGTTCCGCTCTGTCGCTCTAAATGGCGATGGCTCACACATCGCGGGTGGCTCTCCTTCTGCGGTGGGCTCTGGCGTACGCTCCTTGCAGATGGTCGGGCTGGTCACTGGGTCTGGAGTGGCACTGATGTCGAACAATGGTCGGTTCCTTGCCAGTGTCCACTCCACATAGGCGGCGAGATCGCCTCGAGGACCATCTTCGGACGACCGTGCTCGGTGTTCAAAATGGAGTTGTAGCTTTCAGCTAACCACAGGAAACTGTTCGTATGGTCCTCAAGGCTGTTTTCCCCCTGCTTCAGCATGAGAATTAGGAATTCCGGGGTGTGCATGGGTAAACACACGAGGGAGAGGAAAATAAAACACTGGGGGCAAAAAGACTATGAAAAATAAAACGAGGAGAAAACACGCCGCAAATTTTTTCTTTGGTCCGATAATATGTTACGCCTGCTGCTCACAGGATGAAGAAGGCACGGGGTCTCAGGATTATCAAAAGCACATATATTTATTAAAGGACACTTACGAAGATCACAGGATAAACAGGGCTTAAAGACAAACAGCAAGACATGTAGACATCGACTAACTGAATACAGGGACTTAAATACACAGGGACATGATGATGATAATGACACACAGGTGGATGAACACAGGTGAAGGTGATGAACATAATGACATGGCGGGAACGGGAACAAAGGAACACACGGAGAGGATCACATGATGAAAACACACGAGGAAGACAGGTTGTGACAATATCCTTCTAATCAAGCTTCATTTAAAATGTCATTTTTACAAGAGATAACAGGGGTGTTGCATAATCATTTAGTTGTAGTAGTTTTTAATAATCTTTACACACAGATGCCGCACAAGCAGCCTTTTTATTATTTTGGATTTTATATGAATTCAACAGAAAGACATACAACTACACAAATTACGTATCAACTTTTGTAGGCTCAACACAAAAGTGTCACCTATTAAAAGCATTTCATGACAAAAATCGGATAAAATAAAAAATAGCCTAAATAAAAAAAAATAAAATAAAACAAACAAAAACTATAACAATTTAGGCCTAATACAAATAGATACAGTTTTAAGCCATTCTGAACTTTCACTTTATTCACAAGCCATTTTAAACTTTGAGCCAACATTCACACTATGTACAATCGCCCGGGGGGGTTGAGCAATGATGCTGAAATCCTGTCGCATTTCCACGGTCGGGCTAGTAGCTCGCAGCGCATCACGCAAACCCGGCCCCCAGAACGTCCCCCGAATCAGACGTCACAACTCGCCCAGTTCAGTGGGAATCAGCCAGACAAAGCACACCATCACATCATCACTAATCGATTAAAATGAAGACAATCAAAACAAACAAATGACACGTTACTGTACAGCATTACATTATATATCTATACGCACAGGCCTGTGTGTTTTCATGCATTATATTTGTTTAGTATACTCGCCGACCGACTGTTGGTGTCGCACTTTGAGTGATCTCGCCGTAACGGAGGGACCTAACATTAATATTTCCATAGGCTATAGGCTATGACACTTAATAGGTAATTCCCCTTTATTTAAGAGAATAATTTAAGGATGTTGCATATTATTCAGTTATCTTATGTAAAGGAAAATGTTAAAGGGCACCTATGGTAATAAATCTATTTTTCAAGCTGTTTGTACAGACATATGTGTAGGTATAGTGTATAGACCGTCATATTGGGGTGATATAAACACACTCATTCCTTTTTTTTCAATTTAACAACATAAAAACTGTGAACCAATTGGAGCGGTTTTGAGATCAACCGCAACTTGATGTAGGAGTGCGGTCCCCCCGCCCACCAATGTTGATTAACAGGTGCGCATTACCATGTCCTCAGTATGCTGTTTCACGTCCGCCATTTTCAGCATGTGAGTCAAAGCAACGTCACCAAAGAAACACCCTTGGTCTATTTTTAGATCATGTGATTGGGCTCAACATTCACCAAGTTATCGCTCTCCTCACCGCCAGTGTTTGTGAGTTTTGGTGGGTTTGCATACATGTATACTTTTCATTGCGTCTTCCTTAAACTTCAGCGGTTTGCATTTCCCCCGGTCACAGAAGCTCCCTGTCATATTAACTAGGTGCAGCTGGAAAGTGCGAGCGCGTTGCCCCACGTGCGCGTCCCTCCATTGGAAATAACGAACTAATGACGCGCAGCGCCATGCATTTCGCGGTGTCGCGGATGAAAGTGAGGACCGGGAGGGTGTCGCGGATGAAAGTGAGGACCGGGGGGTTCGCTCACTATTCTAGGTCGCCTCTATGAACGCGCTGGCCCTGCTCAGGACACTTCATATTCCTGCCGCGCCACAGAGCGATATCTGAATAGTTTCATTTTAAATAACATGCGAATGTGCGCGTCTTGTATGCCGTGTCATGGCTCTGAGCGGCGCATCCGGTGTATGACGCCCTTTAGTTATAGCCTCAAGCAGGTCGTACACCAGAAGCGCCGCTCGGCGACAAGCAGCGTCGCACCACGCAGCGGGATGCATTTCTGAAATCTAAACATAAGTTTCTATCAGGTGACACACCGGGGCCGCAAGTGTGCGATACTTTCAACTGTCATGTGCGCGGTGCATCCGGTGTGTGATGCTCTTCAGTCAAAATTAATTCAGTGTGCTTGGTTATTAGTCTCGGTGTAGGCTACAAGCTCGGAGCTCTAAAATAGCACACAGTTGGCTGTAAAACTATACAAAGACACAAATGATTTTGTAGTCTCTGCTTGGTCTGTGTCCGAGTCGTACATGTACAGCTGAATGCTGCTCCTCTCAGTCATGTTGCTTCTCTCTGTCTGCCTGTCTGTAGCCATACACAAATTCAATTTAATTCAATTCATCTTTATTTGTATAGCGCTTATACAATGTAGATTGTGTCAAAGCAGCTTCACATGGAAGATTATAGTGAATTGAAACGGTGTCAGTTCAGTTTTCAAAGATTAAGTTCAGTTCAGTTTAGCTCAGTTCAGTGTGGGTTAATAATAATAATGGACACTGTCACCTAGCAACAGCCGTAAACAAAACAGCAGCTCTATGACGCAAGCGTACCGGGGTTCAGAAGGAAAAAAGACAGTGTGAACACAAACCAACCGAGAAGGTGGCAAGGGGGACAAGCGAACTTGGGTACGGTCCAGGCCAGTGAACCAAGTGTGAAAGCACCCTAAGGGTATCTGCACATGTTTGATCAAAGTGGGAATATCCAAAATTTGCCATTTAAGAACAATAGATAGGTGTATTTCTACAGAAAAAAACCTGCTGTGAAGATCAGTGTACACTCTGAGGATTGTTGAAAAATTGCTATCTGAGGTTCAAAAGTTGTTTCCTGTAGTACTATTGCAAACAGAAATAATTAAGACTGTATTCCCCAGTATCAGTGTGAAAGTAAATTTAGAAGATTGGCAGGAGGATGATGCAAGACTTTCTTTTAAAACACTGCAACTTGGTTTCTTTGATTATATATCTAAGAAGTCATTCTATTGTCTTTATGTCAAATTCTTAAATGTGAGATCTTTGAGAAAAATTCCAGAAACCAAATGGCTAATTTTGTTGAAATGGGTGCCTCTTCAAAAGGATGTTGGAGGTCATTATATAAGGCATCAATTAAAAAAGGAAGCAGGGATTTACAATAGCTGATCTCTCATTGGATTTTGGCAGCAAACTTACAAAAAAATCATTTAAATCCTTTGCAAGGAGATGAATGCTTATTTTGTGTTCCAGAAACAATGTTTCACTTATTTATTGGACGTTCAAGGCTTTTCAGATTGTTTGGTATGTTAAGAAACTTGTCAATATCTTGGGTTATTTTTTTACAAATGGTATTTTTATCTTTGGACCAAAATATAGTGTCTTAAATAAGAAAAAAAAATGTTTTGACAAATTTCCTATTTGGTAAGGCAAAACTGGCAGTATGGTTGACAAGAAAAAACAAAATGCTATTTGACAGAAACACTGATTCTTTGAACTTGTTAAGACCATTAATGGATAAAATTCAAACTTTTTCAGCAGTAGGTGTGGAAGAACTGTCTTCCCTGCTGAAAAATCCAGCTTAAACCAGCCTAAGCTGGTTGGCTGGTTTTAGCTGGTCGACCAGCCTGGTTTTAGAGGGGTTTTGGCCATTTCCAGGCTGGTTTCCAGCCATTTCCAGCCTGGTCTTAGCTGGTCAGGCTGGGAGTTGACCAGCTAAAACCAGCTTGACCAGCCGAAACCAGATATGTCCAGCTTAAACCAGGCTGGTCAAGCTGGTTTAAGCTGGTGATTTTCCAGCCTGACCAGCTAAGACCAGGCTGGAAATGACTGGAAACCAGCCTGGAAATGGCCAAAACCCCTCTAAAACCAGGCTGGTCGACCAGCTAAAACCAGCCAACCAGCTTAGGCTGGTTTAAGCTGGATTTTTCAGCAGGGTTAACTGATACATTCGTACAAATCAACAATGTCTATGCCAGATCCTATACTGACCAAATTATTAAAACAATTGTTTTTAGAAGTTTCTGTACCCAGAGCCCTCCGGAGCACCTGAAGGAAACCCATGCGAACACGAGGAGAACATGCAAACTCAACACAGAAATGCCAACTGACCCAGCCGGGGCTCGAACCAGCGACATTCTTGCTGTGAGGCGATCGTGCTATCTACTGCGCCACCATGACACCCCTATGTAATTTTTTAACATTTTTAATAATAATTTTGGGATTTTACCTAGTATGTTTAATAAGTCATACATTTAAAGTGTGTGTAAACAGGAAACATACATATTTTCAGCAGAGACGTTTATTCAATGTTTCAGTCCTGGGCTGTACTGTGTAATCGAGTCAGGCCTCCTACACTCATGGCTGGGTCAAGAGCTGACATATTGCTGCCTCCTCTTCACTCATTAACTCCTCATCTTCATCATCCCACCACTCTGCACTTCAGAAGCTCGCTATTGTCCCGCCAAGGCCGTCAGCAGAGAACAAACACCCTCCTCCACACACCCATCAAGAATTTTCCACACTGCCGGATAGAAGAATTAAGCAAAATAAACAAATGCAACAAATATAATGAAAATTGTATTCATTCATCTATAGAGAAATTAATAAACCTTTTATTACAAACCTAACATGATATCTGATGTATAATGGGATATTGTTTTCGTACTTCACATTGTAAATGATTGTATGCTTCAAATCAAAGTTTGCAATGTTGAGATGCATCTCAGAGCTCTGTGACATTTTGAAAGGGCATTTCCTCACCAGAATTTTGAAGGTAACCACAAAAGATTGTGGTGGAAATTAAGCTATTTTGTGTTCTTGTGGTTGCTATGGAGACTGTACAGTATAACAATTGTGTTTATCTAGGCAGAATTTTACTGACAAGGCTAATTATTAATTTTTTATTCTTTAAAATGATTGTATATTATCAATTGTGAATTATGTTACATATTGCCAGTTATTAACTGTTAAACTCTGTGTTATATAGAAGTTTTTTACCCTATTTAACTGCTTCAATACAGACAAGCCGAGTCAAAGTGACAGCAATTAGACACATTCCACAAATGCCTCATCATCCCACAAATCCTGCAGGGCAAATAGGGAGTTCTCATTCACATACTGTATATGATACATTTACTGATTTATCCACAACCTAATGGCTTCCCGTCATGGGGATAATTCTTTTTTAAATGGGAGGTTTTAAAAAAGAAATTTCCATTGATTATTTGAATTGAAGGGTTCAGAAATCAGAAAGAGCTTTATTGCCAGGTATGTTCACACATACGAGGAATTTGTTTTCATGACAGAGCTTTTACAGTGCAAATATATTTTTAAAATAGAAGTAAGTAGTGAATGCAAATATACAAATTGACAAGTGTATGTACAGGTATATTATTATATACAGCGTTATATGTGCACCTGTTATGTGCAAATTGGCATGTACAGTATGTTGTTAAATAAGTGTAAAAGTGGATAGCAAGTAGTGATGTTTGTTCATACATATTATCATCAATGTGGAAAAGGTTACTTTGGAAATGTAATGGATTACAGATTACAAATTACCCTATTTAAAATGTAATAAGTACTGTACCTTTTCAATTACTTTATAAAAGTAAAGTAACTGATACTTTACTTTTTGATTACTTTTAAGTTTCTAATAGATATTTTCAACTAAATCATTTTCAAGCATTTATACAAAGCAGCTGTGATCTTACAGTAGCACTCTGTTTACTGTTAGAATTTCAGAATCTTTCATCACTTGAAATAATATTATATTAATTTAATTTTAAAGTACAGCTACCACAAAACCAGACCTCATAACACAAAAAAAGTGTTTACTGTTGATACAAAATCCAAATTTTAGTGCAGGGGGATTTTTGTGGCATTTGCAATAAAAAATAATAATTCTAAGCTACTTTTGCAATTTTCATTTTTAAATTTTTAAATCCAAGTCATTTCTTAGTGATTAATAAAACTGTCAATGAAACATATGAGGCATAATTGTACAGTTCAATTATTTGCTGCAAATAATATGCTGTACCAAACAGAAACAAATAATAGTATATAACAGCAAAAATTAAAAATACAATAAAACCAGGTTACACATTTAAAATACTATAGCAATTTATAGTAAAGGGGAAAATTTAGGAATAAGCTTTCTATTGTATATATTTACAACACTTCATTAATGAGTTGCACTATAATGTAGTTTAGTAACTATCATAAACTAATAGTAATTACCATAGTATATTTTAGCCTTTACTACAGTAAACTATATACAGTTAAGGTCAGAATTATTAGACCCCCTTTTGCTAAAATAAATCAGATGTTTAGAAATGTGTTGAAAAAAAATTCTCTCTGTTAAAGAGAAATTGGGGAAAAAATAAACAGGGGGCTAATAATTCTGACTTCAACTCTCTCTCTCTCTCTCTCTCTCTCTCTCTCTCTCTCTCTCTCTCTCTCTCTCTCTCTATATATATATATATATATATATATATATATATATATATATATATATATATATATATACTGTATATTAGAAATAAGATTTATTCAACACATTTCTAAACATAATAGTTTTAATAACTCATTTCTAATAACTGATTTATTTATCTTTGCCAAGATGACAGTAAATAATATTTTACTATATATTTTTCAAGACACTTCTATACATCTTAAAGTGACATTTAAATGCTTAACTAGGTTAATTAGGTTAACTATGCAGGTTAGGGTGATAAGGCAAGTTTTTGTATAACGATGGTTTGTTCTGTAGACTATCAAAAAAAAAATTAGCTTAAAGGGGCTAAAAATGTTGTCCCGAAAATGGTTTTAAAAAAATTAAAAACTCCTTTTGTTCTGCCCAAAATAAAACAAATAAGACTGTCTCCAGAAGAAAAAATATTATCAGACATACTGTGAAAATTCCCTTGCTCTGATAAACATCATTTGGGAAATATTTAAAAAAGAAAAAATAATTCAAAGGGCGGCTAATAATTCTGACTTCAACTGTATGTATATATATATATATATATATATAGAGAGAGAGAGAGAGAGAGAGAGAGAGAGAGAGAGAGAGAGAGAGAGAGAGGATGTGAGGGGGTCCAGAGTGATTTTGGCAGACCTTCTGCTCGCTCTAGATAAGTACAGTTCTTGAAGAGTCAGGAGGGTTGTACTAGTGATTCGCTCAGCAGTTCAAACTATTCAACATTCAACGTAGTCTTCGGAGGTCGGATTTGGTAGCTGAGCTAAATCAGACAGTTATTGAAGTGCAGAGAACTGATTTAATGATGGAAGTGTAGAACTGTTTCAGCAGCTCCATTGGAAGGTTGAACTTCCTCAGCTGACGAAGGAAGTACAGCCTTTGTTGAGCTTTTTTGACAATGGAGTCAATGTGAGTGTCCCACTTCAGGTCCTAAGAGATGGGGGTGCCCAGGAACCTGAAAGACTCCACTGCTGCCACAATGCTGTCCACGATGCTCAGTGGGGGGAGAGCAGGGGGGTTTCTCCTGGAGTCCACTATCATCTTCACTGTTTTGAGCGTGTTGAGCTCCAGGTTGTTGTGACTGCACCAGACAGCCAGCTCCTTAACCTCCCGTCTGTAAGCAGACTTGTCATCGTCTTGAATGAGGCCAATAAATGTGGTGTCATCTGAAAACTTCAGGAGCTTAACAGACAGGTCATTCATTGTGCTAAGTTCAAAACAGTATTAAACAGCTCAGTAATAATAAAGTCAAATGCCTTTATTTTCATAGCACTTTATACATTGTAGATTATGCCAAAGCCACTTATAAAGATGAACAGGAAAATTATAATATGTCAAATATTCTTTTTGTGGGACACTCGCTCAGCCCTTTAGCTTATTCTCTTCTTTATTGGGGATTGCCAACAATATATTCAATATATTAAAGAAATAGTTCTATAGTGGTACAGTAGGATGCGGGTGTAGTTCTAGCTAGTTAAAATTATTCAGTTCAGTTCAACATGATTGTCACTGTTGAAAAACAATCAACTTAAGATCAGAGAGAATGACTAAAAATGCTGTCCAGTGCCAGACTAGGTGGTATTGTCACTTTGTAAAGATCAAATCAAATCACTTTTATTGTCACATCATCAGCAGCACGTGTGCTATGATGAGTGAAAAGCTTAGGTGCTGGCTCCAGACAGTGCAAAATACAGACAGTGTAAATACAATGACAGTGCAAAATTCAGACAGTGTAAATACAACGACAGTGCGAAATACAGACAGTACAAAAAAACAGACAGTGCAAAATACAGACAGTGCAAAATACAGACAGTGCAGTATACAACAACATACTCACAAAAAACAAGACCATGTAAAATTGGCAATGTCGACAGCGATACGTAGGCAGTATTGTTTTAAGTATGGATTTGTTAAAGTGCAGTGCATGCTACATCTTGATGGTGTGCAGTGTGGGGTATGGAAGAGGTTGTGTGGGGTGTGTTAAGTGTTCATCAGCCTGATAGTCTGAGGGAAGAAACTTTCCTTCAGTCGGCTGGTGCGTGACCGGATGCTGCGGAACCGTCTGCCTGACGGTAGCAGAGAGAAAAGTCTATGGCTTGGGTGGCTGGAGTCGCTGATGATTCTCTTGGCTTTCCTCATGCACCTCGTGGTATAAATGTCCTGGAGGGAGGGAAGCTCACTCCTACTACACGTCCAGCAGTACGCACGATCCTATGTAGACCTTTGCGATTGCTGCTGGTGCTGTTTCCGTACCAGGTGGTGATGCAGCCAGTGAGGATGCTCTCCACAGTGCAGGTGTAGAACGAGCGGAGGATGTGGGGGCTCATTCCAAACCTCCTGAGACCCCTGAGGAAGAAGAGGCGTTGTTGTGCCTTCCTCAGCACTGCGTCTGTGTGGGATTCTTATAGAATCACTATAAGTTTGTGCACATATGGTCCTGCAGGCCATCATTGTTGATTTGGTTGTCAAGTACTTGCTCAACCAACACACATTCGCATCATGTCACCTTTGTCACAACATTTTTATTTGTTTGCATTGATAACAGTATTTTTTTCAAAAATATGCTATTTGAAACCTATTTTAAAAGGTTTGCATTTTCAGTCACCCAAAACCATGTTTTTTGTAAATGCCCTGTAAAACTAATCTGCACTTATTTAAATTTATAAATATATTTTAACAATTCATTTATTACAAGGCAATCGAGTATGTCACCTTATATGTGATCTAACATACACTGTGAAAAAACGTTTGTGATTTTAAAATTAAAATATGTCCAGTTTACAGTGAAAACCTGTGAAATGATTAACAGCTCATTTCTGGACAAAATACAGAACATAATTGTAATCTAACCTTTGTTTTTAAGAAAGTAAGCAGAGAAATGTCACCATACTGTACACCCTCATTCATTAGTCCCTAAATTATTTAATTAGTATAGTCCACTAGACTGTGAATGACCAATGAATTAAAACAGATGACTGAACAACTCCACAAACACCATTGCCAGCTTCACTGCTTAAAATTTGACTTATTTCTGTCAGTTATTTACAAAAATAAAAATCTTTATTAATTAACTGAGGGGGCGGCACAGTAGCTCTGTGTTTAGCACTGTTGCCTCACAAAAAGAAGGTTGCTGGTTCGAGTCCCGGCTGGGCCAGTTGACATTTCTGTGTGGAGTTTGCATCTGTGTGCTCTGTTTCCCCCACATTCCAAAGACATAATGTAATGTAAGTGAATTAGATGAACTAAATTGCCATAGTGTATGAGTGTGTGTGTGAATGATAGAGTATATGGCGTTTCCCAGCATGGTTCTGGGTTCCGGCTGGAGTGGCATCCGCTGTGTAAAACATATGCCAGAATAGTTGCCGGTTCATTTCGTTGTGGCGACCCTTGATAAGTCATGGACTAAGCTAAAGAAAAATTAATGAATGAATTAACAGAGGTTTATATTTTTATTGAAAATGTTTTATTAGACCTCACCATCATGGTTATCAGAGGCTGCTTTAGTTGGGCTCTTGATCCTTTACTCTTTTTTTTAATGTTTCTCTGGCTGCTATAACTGTTTCTTCAGTTATGGCAAGAAAAGCAAAGAAAAGCTCTATGTAGGTAATTGTTACAGATGATTTAATAATAGGTTATGTCATAAACATTTGAGATGTCTTTGAATTTTCTAGATTTTAATGAGAGTAAGACTGAAATTATATTGTTCGGTCCGTCAAATTCTTCTAGGACACCACCAGTAAATATTAGGAAATCAAGGTTTTCTGTGAAGCCTTGGAAAAAAAATCTGGGTGTTTTCTTTGATGATGGCTTGAGATTTAATAAACAGAATAACGCAATGGTCAAATCCTGCTTTTTTCAGCTTCGACTCTTAAAAACAGTCAAACCTATTTTATCTAGAAAAAAAATGTTAAAAAAATATTCATGCTTTTTTTTTACCTTCAGATTGGACTACTGTAATTCATTATATTTTGGGATCAGTCAGACAACTCTATACCACCTACAGTTGGTTCAAAATGGTGCTGCAAGGCTTTTAACCGGTAGCCTACCAAAAAACATGACCACATCACACCAGTCTTACGCTCTTTGCACTGGTTGCCTGTGCACTATTGTGTCACTTTTAAGATTCTTCTCTTGGTTTTTAAATCACTAAATGGCCTGGCTCCTTCCTACCTGTCAGACCTGTTGACTGAACATCAGCCTGGTCGGTCCCTTCGGTCATCTGACCAGAAACTGTTATGCATCCCAAAGTCGAGGCTGAAATGCAGGGGTGACCGTGCTTTCGCAGTGGCTGGTCCTACCTTGTGGAATGCTCTGCCCCTCTGTATTAGGTCTATATCATCTCTGTCTGTTTTTAAATGTAGGTTGAAAACTTACCTTTTTGATTTGGCATTTTATCAGTGAGAATTGTTTGTTTTAGCTATAATAATTATCAGTGAGAATTGTTTGTTTTAGCTATAATTTTATACCTTTCTCTTTGTGATTTGTATTGTTCAGCACATTGGTCAACCTTTGGTTGTGTTTAATAGTGCTATATAAATAAAATTGACATTGACATAGGTGAGGTCTTTGTAACAAATGGAGGAAGATCAAACATATGTATCTCTTCATTACATAAACTTTTTAAGCAGGCCCCAGAAACCCACCCCACCAGGAGGTCATGTCACATATTTAAGCCCAGAGTTGCCATAGTAACTATCTTAATAGGTGAGCTTGAAAGACTTTCACACTTACACATGAAATGAACTGGACATTTTTTTAATAGCCATTATTACATCCTAGAATGTATGTAATTTCTTTGTGTGTGTATATTCGTGTTCGTATTCACAGGTAGACTGCTATGTCTGTGCTAAACAGTGTTTATATGATTTACTGGTGGTATATCTTTGTATTAAAACCCTTAGAAGTATTGCTTAAATACTTAACAATCAAACATCACAGAAGTGTTTGGTACATACGCACAACTACTGTGGTTTAGAGAACAACTGTATGCATTGTATTTTGGTACTTGTAACACATCTTTTCTTACTACTCAACAAGCACATGTAAATCACCAGACATGAACAATGGGCCATAAAGCTGGCTAGAAGGCAACATCCCATTGGCTACCTCAACCCCTGAGTTCATGACATCAGCAATCCTATTTAAGAACTGAACAACTAGTTTGTGTACCCATCTCTTGCCTCACTTAGCTCTCGTTGCCTCTACACTCTGAACCCTCTTCTCCACTCGGTCACCAGCCAAAATGTGACCCAGGCCTTAAGTCTCACCCACGCTGAGGCCTGGCTTTGACATTCTAACTTAACTATCAGCATCAAGCCAAGTCTCTATTCTGGAAAATTTCAACTCATAACCTCGCTGGAATGTTGATCAGCCAATCATCAATTGGGGAAGGACCAGCAACCACTCATCAGAAACTCTCAGGCCAGCACACTGCGTAAGCCACAGACAAAAGAGCTATGTGAGTTTGATTTAGTTATCAGATATGCTAGTTTATGATTCCCTTTTGGTAAAACAAGGTGATTCAGTTTTCTTTGGTAGGTTATTGATGTTGAATTTGCAACTTTCTCTCTCTCTCTCTCTCCTTATGGGGCCTTTTCAGTCCTGTCCTCATTGTCTCACCCTCTCTCTCTCTCATGCACAGGTGCAGTTGTGATTCTGTAGTCTCTGCATCCAGAATGAACAACGTGATCGTATTGTTCTTGAATTCAATTGAAAAAGTTAATGAGGTTGTGCAAAGCGAAGTCATAGTTAAAGATGAGCTTACACCTGTACTGCCTTCTTTTGTTCCTAACGATAGTATCACGATAAGAACTGTCTGCTTATGGGAAGCTAGTCTCGCCCATCAGAAAAAAATAGCACTTGGTTGCAAATTACCCTTACCTAAACACTTAGTGTCTTTTAGAAGACAAGTTTATATGGTGTTAAAAGACAACACAGACAAGTTAAATCTGTCTGTCAATGTTAAAGTGGAGGGTATTAATTACACAATCTATGCTACTTCTGAAAGTATAATGAAATGCTTTGGTTGTGGAAAGATTGGTCAGTTGGTTCATGCCTGCCCTGATTGGAGTTGATTCTGCTCAGAGTAGTGTTTCTGAGATTACACCTGTTGCAGAGATTGTGGCATCGTCTGCTGATGGTTCAGTCTCTGAGGTGGCAGTTGAAACTGAATCAAATACATTGACTATGGCTAAAGTGGTTGCAGGACCTTCTGTTGTACCTGCTTCAGTTAATTCTGAAATGGATGGTATGAATGATAACATTACTACGCCAGTATTGACAGAAAATATAAGTCACTGATAAAATCAATGTGACTGGTAATGAAGTAGAAACACAAACTGAGGCAATTTTCAAAGTTCCAATTAAAAGGAGAAAAGCCAAGGGTAAGAAGATAATAAAACAGGCAAAAAACACAAGAATGTGACTGAAAGTGCAGTATCAGACATAGCCAGTGATTCTAATGTTTCAGGCTGCTCTTTTTTTTTTCATCACAAAATGAGGATGAAGAGCAGCCAGTGGTATACAGCGCTGAACAACTAACCAAGTTAAGAGAAACAAAGGGACTCCAAGGTATTCAAGCTGAAGACTATTTTCCAGATCAATCTGCTTTTATAAGAGATGTAAAGAGGTGCACGAAGGAAGGTGCTTTTTGTGATCAAAAAGTGTAGTCTTAGAAAACTTGTGATTAAAATTATAAAACAGATGCGTGAAGATGGAGAACAGGACATGGTGTAACACCTTTTTAGCTAATTTTTTTATTTATTTTTTTGACTGTTTATATTTTTTCATAATTTGTGAGAGACAGTAAGATTGGAACTTTCAACTTGAATGTTGCCAGAAACAGTCAAAAAAAAAAAAAAAAATTGAAATGTGTCTGTTTGAGTTTATAAAGCTAAAACGTATTGATGTTACTTTCTTTTAAGAGTGTCATAGTGATTTAGTTAATGAAATAGATTGGGAAAGAGAAAGGGATGGTAAAGTTATGAGTCATTTGTCCTTAATAGTAGCTAGAATGTTTTCAAAGCAGTTATCACCAACTTTATGTGAAGAGGAAGAAATGGTCAAAGGATGCTTTTTTTAAAAGTCAAAGTAAAATTTAAGAATGTTTTAATTACTTTTTTTTTATATTTATGCTCCTAAAAAAAGGAAATAAAATAATTTATTCAATACTTTTAGTATTAAACTCAAAAGATATAAAAACATAAAAATTCAGAAGAGTTTTTAATCTTAGGTGGAGACTTCAACTGCACAGAGAATGAGAAGTTAGACAGAAAATCACTTAGAACCACATACTGCTTCATAAAAAGTGCTTAGACAATTAACAAGAATGTTTGATTTATGTGATGTTTGAAGGAATGTAGCCTACATCATAAAAATAGGTAGTTCACTTGGGCACATAGTAGGAACAATTTTATTTCAATGGCAAAGCTTAACATTTTATATTTTTCTTTTTCAAGCAAATTGTATTAAAGATTGTAAAATAATTCCTGTCGGTTTTTCAGACCACTGCTGTGTTTTTTGTACTATAATTGTTATTTCTGTGAAGATTAGGAGTGCCTATTGACTGTAACACCCCAGGTTCACTTGAGGAAGGTACAGGCTCGCAAGATTATCAAAACACATATATTTATTATAATTACTCACAAGGAAGACCATGGGTTGAAAACAAGCAACAGACAAGACATCACGAGGAGAATACCGGACAAGGAACTAACTGAATACAGGGATTTAAATACACAGGAGATGATGAACTGATTACATACAGGGGTGAGACACAGGTGGAGGTGATGAACATAATGACATGGCAGAAAGACAGAACAAAGGAGCACATGGTGAGTGTCACATGATGAAAATAAACATGCACAGGAGACTGGGTGTGACATTAGGTGCGTTCAACATGAAGCACAGCTGCAGCCGGTAATTAAGGAGATTAGCCTTGCGCAGGCGTGGGCGGAGTTGAAAACGGAGCCATCAAGCCAGACACTTCGGGGATCGAAGTTGCTGCTGTCATGATGACCGATCACATGGCGGGATCATTTATTTATTTGTTTATTTGTTGCAACAACAACAAAAGATTTACAGTACAAATAAAACAGAACACAGTCTTTACAAACTATAGTTCATTTTTAAACAAGGGAATTATAATTTAAATTTAAGTAGCTTATGTAACAAACGCATAAGAAACAAGGGGAAAACGAGAGAGCACATAAAAAGGAAATAAATATCCACAAATAGGCCTATTAAACAAAACAATAAGCAGAAATTCTTGGAGTTTAAGCATCAGTCTTTGGGCTACTAGATGTTGAATGGTATGTCAATACTGTTCCAGTGCTTGTTTGAATCTGCTAAAAAGATTTTACACTTATTTACATTTATATAAAACTTTCCAATATATGTAGTGTAAAAACCCAAAACAAGGTGTTTTGATTAAGTCTTAAAAAATAATTAAGATTATTTTGGATAATAAAAACATTTTTTAAAAAGCACTTTAATCCATAGAGATTGAACAAAAGGACCACAATAAATGAGCTACACTAAATAGAAAATACCCAGAAAGAGCAGGTACATCAATGTCATTTTTAACATTTCTGCATAAATGGCTTAACAGGAAATAAAATATTTTATAATCATATATTTTTATATTTAATAAAATATTTTTTACTTAATTTGTTAAGAAATCTTCATAGGGGTGTCAGGATCAATGATGATAATTATTTTATTATAAGTCTGTAAGACATATTTGAGTTAATATTTGGTCATTCACTATATAAATGTATAATACAGTAGTCTGTATAAAAAAGGCAGAATAAACCTGTTCAAACAATCTAGACATTATGAACAAATTATTTAACAAAAGATGATACTGCAGTAAAACATCTGTAATCTTTTAATAAGCATGATGTGTACAAGATAGAGAGGTTATGAAAAGTTAATTGTTTGTTTTGAAATGTGTGAATCGTAATTTGTCCAGTAATAAACCCGAAACACACGTGGTTGTTGTCATGCTGTGAACTCGGCCAATTGTGTAACATCAGTGTCGTCATCACAGTTCCATCAGTTGCTCTTCAGGTGCTGCGCGGTCTGACTCAATCGTCTCGGAGCGCTGTCGCGGTACTTTGATGCCACATGTGACAGTCACATGGCGTCAGCGCAGCATCAATCCGGCCAAAATTTTTAACCGGCATGCACCGCTTTAAGACAGATTTCGATCGGTCTGCGCAGCGCTGCATGAAGTCGAACGCACCTAATGACATTTTAAGACGTTCCTTTTAAAAGATGAAAAATTAATTAATATCTTTTCTTTTTTTGGGGGGGAATTTTAAAGAACAAACATATCTTTATTCTTCACTGCAACAATGGTGGGATTGTGCCAAGACTCAAATTAAACAATTATGCCAAGAATGTCACTTTTAATAAAGAAATTATTGAGTCAATGAAAAAAATTACAGTATGAAATAACAGACCTTTTTTATAAGACAGCGGCTATAAGTAGTGATGGATTTGAAATGTGGATATCAAAAAAAAAAAAAAAAGATTTGTTGATCTTTTAGGAGTAAAAGCACAAGGAGCATACTTTGTTCATGTTTTCAAAACATTACACAAATGGATGCTGCTTTTTTATTCTAGAATGGAAAAATGGCCAAATTATTTATTCACTAAAAATACTGCAGGAGAGGAATTTATTGAATCCAGTGAAATACATAAACATGCTGTTAACTTTTATTCAGAATTAAATCTGAAATGGTATAAACCCGAAATGGTACACAAAGTATTTTTTTAAAGATCTCCCAAAGATTGATGAAGAAACTTTGTCAGTGGTAGATGATGATGTTTTTTTTGGTTTTTAATGATAGTTTAGATCAGGGGTGTCCAAACTCGGTCCTGGAGGGCCGGTATCCTGCAGATATTAGCTCCAACTTGCCTCAACACACCTGCAAGGATGTTTCTAGAAAGCCTATTATAAGCTTCATTAGCTAGCCCAGGTGTGTCTGATTGGGGTTGGAACTAAATTTTGCAGGACACCGGCCCTCCAGGACTGAGTTTGGACACCCCTGGTTTAGATAAAGGTTTACTCCAATTAAGCTGCAGAAGAGCTGTAATTACTTTGTTACCAAAAAAGGGAGACTTGCAAAAAAATATATATATATTTGAGGCCAGTATCACTTTTGTACACAGATAACAAAAAATACTGTCAAAGGCATTTACAATTAACGCAAAGTAAAAGGTCAAGTAATACATCCAGATCAAAATTACTGTATACTAAATAGGTCAATTTTTGACAATATTTTTTGGTTAGAGATGTTTAGAAGTAACAAAGTTATTAAGCATTAATTGTGGACTGATCTCTTTAGACCAAGAAAAAGAATTTGACCGTATAGAACATGCATATTTAAATAAAAGGTTTTAGAGGTTTTTGGTTTTAGCCTAGCTTTTGTAAATATGATTAATGTTATGTACAGAGACATTCAAAGTGTATTAAAAGTCAACGGTGATCTAAGTGCTCCTTTTAAAGTACAGAGAGGGGTTAGACAGGGATGTGCTATACCTTTGGATTCAAATGATCATGTATATATTTAATATGCACTGTTTGAAATACTCCACTGTATGAGACTTTGCTTATTAATGTTTATGTTTATATGTGAATACTTAGGTAAAGATCAACACTACATAGTGATGTTTAGACATTTATGTTATCTATTTAGAGCAATGCCTTGGGTGAACTAGAAGTGGTTCAACATTTATGAAGGATAAAAACCTGCCATAAGAAACACCGTGCCAATCTTAGTTTGATTTGAACACGAAAAGAGGCGAGGGGCTGCAGCAGTGAAAAGTGAAGTACCTGCCCCCATTACGTCACCACCGGACCTGGTTGAAACCCATACAGGCAGTCAGGCTGACGTAATGGGGACAGGAACTTTCACTTTTCTCTCTTACAGCCTCTCGCCTCTTTTCGTGTTCGCTGTTTCTTATGGCAGGTTTTTATCCTTCATAAATGTTGAGAGATCGAGTTGATTGACTTGAAAAGGGAATATGTCTTGACATAATCCACACAGATGTGACTTAGTAAAGCATGAAGTCATGTATCATTTTAACCCCCAGGGGTCGAAGCCCGCGTATACGCGTTTTAACGTGTTTTTACATGAAAACTCTGAAAAAAACTTAAATGACACTTTCAGTTTTGATCGTACAGATATGAGCAATACATCAATCGAATCTGTTAGGTGTCTAGTTTTTTTGTGTACACTCACAAAAACAACAAAAGTGTGTGCTTTTGCAAAATAAGGAAAATAAACAGTGAAGGCACTTTCTCTTTTCTCACTCCGTGAACTGTTTTTACAAACACGTCAGTAATATGCACTGAAACTCCGCAAAAAACTAAACACACAGACATGAGACACATATCTATAGAAAGCTTGAAGTGTCTACTTTTAAATGCAGTGGTGCATGTTGAAAACAATTATTGCTTGATAAAGTAATCAGTATGAAACCAACGCTATGTCTAGCTTCTCCATCAGAGCTCATTATTTGTAATGCGACCACGCCCACGGGGCTTTGTTATTACAATCGTCCACGTTAGGCTCGCACAACATGTAAACTGAGGTCAGAAAAAAACAGCGGAATCTTCACGAATACATGAGACATACACATGACAGACATACCTGCATAAAGCTTGGAGCGTGAACTTTCCAACTCATTTTGAAAGCAAATGTTGTCTCGCTAGGTAATCCATACAATTCTCCTGGCAGAGCGCGCATCACGCCGGCTCTTTCCACTTTCGCCATTAATACAAACAATGACGTAAGCCTGCCCACACGCCCACAGCGTGCTGGATAGAACGTGACGCATGTTATACATGTCATTAATTTAATTTTTATTTATTTTACCGTAGTTGAACCTGTTAAAGTTTGGAAAAAGTTAACTATTTGGGAAAATATAAATAAAAGGTCTTAAAATATTATTTAGATTATTCTTGTGTTTTGTCATTATGCCAGAGTCATTCAGAAATTATTATTAAATGCTGGATTAATGCACAAGAAAGTTTTTAATACAACAGTTTTGCAAACACGTTTTATACCATTTCAAATATTTCCCTCCATTTATCAGTGAATATAGGCAATGTATTTTGATGCATTTAAACAAAACAGATTTATTAAACAGATATATTTATTCAAATAACATTTTAGTCACCAAACATATTCAGAAATTGAAAGATAATACAATAAAATTCAAGCAAAATATTGAAAAAAATTACAACCTACAAATTTTAACTAAATGTAAAAAGCATTTAGTTTGGGCTAGCTTTTCCAAATGGACATTGTTTTACAATGTCCTTGATGGGTGAGTGGGGGAGTGTCTTGGTCTCTCCAGGTGTGAATTATTCATGACCATTGTCACTCACGCATAGACCTGAGATGAGCCAAACAAACTTAACAAAATGTAAATCTTTGTAATGTTTCCTTTGAATGAGAGAATTAAATAATTTTTACATAACTGTGAAGTAAATATTCTAGCCTACCAGACTGGTTACTCAAAAGTCTTGCTTAAGCACATTTAGTGTGTTTTTTTGGACCTTATTTCAGCTACATTTTTTTTCTCCAAATCCTACTAACCACGCATAATATTTTTTTTTCTAAAAAACAAAAGCATGTACATCAATAATTGTCACATATTGTTGTCGCACAGTTTGTGCTGAATACAAATAAAATATATGTTGGCCAATACCATGTAATAAGTAGCTGAAATTAGCACAAATGTCAGGGCATGTCAAAACATCTCAGGGGCCCCCAAAATCACCTCAGACCCCTGAGGGTTAATTGTTGCATTAGACTGAATGCAAATCCCCTAGTCAGGCAGCGCTGGAGCAGTGTGAGAGAGTGGACCAGAGCGCATCAAATGAAAGGTATTAAAATAATTCAATTCAATTCACCTTTATTTGTATAGCGTTTATACAATGTAGATTGTGTCAAAGCAGCTTCACATAGAAGATTATAGTAAATTAAAACAGTGTCAATTCAGTTTTCAGAGATTAAGTTCAGTTCAGTTTAGCTCAGTTCAGTGTGGGGTAAAATTCACTACTGAGAGTCCAAACACTGCAAAGCAATTCCATCGATGCGCAGCTCTACAGATCACGAACCATGCAAGCCAGAGGCGACAGTGGCGAGGAAAAAAAAAAAAAAAAAAAACTTCACCAATTGGTGAAAGTGAAGATTTAAAAAACCTCGAGAGAAACCTGGCTCAGTTGGGCATGACCATTTCTGCTATGGCAAATCGTCTTGTGCAGAGCTGCAGTCTAGGTGCAGGAAGCTGGACCTCAGCGAAGACTTGTCTGTCCTTGGAGCATCACAGCAATCAGTCTCATGCTCTCCACTCTTCCATGACCACCACAGCAGCTGCTCAGGATACGGCCTAGTCCAGGATTATGTAAATAAGAAAAAATAAGAAAAATACACAACTTTAGACATTTAATTGCTTGTATTTGTAGTATTTGCATCGGCTTCATGCTTTGGGTTAAATTAGGCTGTTCAGTCCGTTACAATCATGGTTGAAACCCAGTCAGGCAGCGTAATACAGAGAGTGAATCAAAGCGCATCAGATGATCAGTAATTAAAAATGGAGTAAAATAGAATAAATATACTTTTATATTAGACACACATCTGATGCTTGTATTTGCACCAGCTCCACGTCCACAACTTTACGCATTAGGTTAAATCAGGCTTTACAGTCTCCGTATTCACTCCTTTACTTTCACTGTGTCTGTTCAGCTGACAGAACTGAACCAACCCCGTGACGTCAAACACAGCGACATTCCAAGATGGAGGCGCCCTAGGTCTAAAATCTATAGTAAAACATGCTGTTTTCTTCTAAATGGTTACATTATTCGAGTTTGTTTAATATATTTTCATTATAGTGGAATCCAATGTACAAAATAATGTAAACTTGACTGAGTGCTTCATTTCCCCTTTAAGAAGCTAGAAAAGTGGTATTATACACAAAGAAATAGTAGTAACACACAAGTGGGGTGATAAAAGAAGAGTGTGGTGGTCATAGTGGTAGTGGTGTGATTTTCAATGCAAGCATTGCACCACTGAATGTCTGCAAGACGAAACAAAAGGATTTCTGCACGTTCCAGGTTATCCGAATTGCTCAAAGACTTCAGAACTTTGCTGCATGTTCAGCAAGATTTTCATGGTGATTGGATTCACAGGGCTTTTCCCAAGGCATCTAAAACCATTGCTTTCTTCACTACCACCTCCAGAAATCTGCGTGTCCAGATTTCCAGGAACTTTACCTTTAGGATAAAGATGTCAGCATGTCCCCGAACATCAGAACCACAACCTCCAGAAATCTCCAATTCTGCATGTTCCAGAATCTCCAGATTTCTTCTTCTCAAAGCTCAAGGACCTGTACCTGCTTGTTTAAAGCAACAGCAGAAGCATACCTATACCACTTTCTAACAGAGACCTTGGCATAGTGTGTTTCAGTATAAAAATATTCAAATTATTTAGATGTGTATAACTGATATTCATTAATAACAAAACTTCCTCAGTTGTTTGTTATTTTAGAATAAGGTTTACAGCTTGTCCTTAGACAAGAGAACAGTTATTACAATCACAATCCTCAACTTAATCACCTTTATGATTCATGCACATATGCACTTCATTTATTGTACATTTAGTAATTTTAGTTACCCTTGTTTACTCTTTTGTTAATAAATACACACTTACTACCATTGTGTCTTCCTTGTTTTGATAATACAGTAAAAGGATCTACAGACATTCTTATTATCCTTCAGATTTGGCCAGATAATAAACACCTTTACATTTGTATAATTAAATTATTGGGCGAAGCAGTGGGGCAGTAGGTAGTGCTGTCACCTCTCAGCAAGAAGGTTGCTGGTTCGAGCCTCTGCTGGGTCAGTCGGCGTTTCTGTGTGGAGTTTACATGTTCTCCCCGCGTTCGCGTGGGTTTCCTCCGGGTGCTCTGGTTTCCCCCACAGTCCAAAGACATGCGTTACAAGTGAATTGGGTAGGCTAAAATTGTCCATAGTGTATGAGTGTGTGGATGTTTCCTAGAGATGGGTTGCAGCTGGAAGGGCATTCGCTGCGTAAAACATGTGCTGGATAAATTGGCGGTTCATTCCGCTGTGGCGACCCCGGATTAATTTAAGGGACCAAGCTGAAAAGAAAATTAACGAATGAAAAATTCAATTAACAATATTTGATTGTTAATTATTTTGACAGGTTTTTTATTTTTAATAAATTTGCAACAATTTCCAAATAATTTTTTTTGCATTGTCATTATGCGGTATTGTTTGTAGAATCTTGAGGAAATAAATAAATTTAATCTTTGGAATAAGGCTGTAACATAAATGTGGAAAAAGTGAATGAGCTATGAATACTTTCCGGGTGCACTGTATCCGTTATTTCTACATTATTTGGTGCCCTATGAGAGGCTAAAATATCAATGTTAATATCAGGGGTGTAGATTTAACATGAACGGAGGGGATGCATCCTCACCAATATCCACCATCCATTGAAATGTCTCCACAATTTAATTCACTTAAAAAAATCACGACATGCAGAAAGGGTTAAATCACGTTCTCTCCTCGAGTCGCACCACCCCCCAAAACACAAATGAATATTGTGATTGGCTGTGTCTTTCCCTGCTGTCATGTGAGAGGCTGAAGCTGTGTTCAGATGTAACAGCGCCAAAACTGCAGGTGAATATCTCATGCAAGAGTAAGGTGTGTCAGGTGTGTGACACAAAAGTAAGGATGGCAGCAGCAAAAAAGGTGGACATGAGGAGCTTTTTTCAACCAAAAGTGTGTCACATAAACTCAAGTCCAGTTATGACCCCTGCCAGTTCTCCTAATCTCTCTCTAATACTGTTATATTAGAGACATGTTTCATTTGCACTATGGCTAAAATAAACTATTGGCTAACTGAACAGTTTTTTTTGCTGGAATTTAGCTTGTTCGATGGTTATTTTAAACCACACTTTTTGATGTACCAAAATATTTCTAGACCATTTTGTCAAATGGCTTACCATACTCTTTTACTATTTGAAGTTTTTATTACAATGTGCATTTAAACTGTAAGTTTATTAAAATTTATATTAAATATACATATGCTTATAATAAATAACACTACTAATAATAATAACACTATACAAAAGCAAGTTTTCATAAATAACTGAAACAAGCCCCCAAGATGATGAAGGCATGGAGGGTTTGTGTTTTTTAGTATTTTGTAGAAAGTAATAATTTTTTAAAATATATTCCTTTAGTTGTTCATTTGTAAGATATGTTCGCATGCTCAGTGTTGCCAGATGGACGGTAATTATCGTATTTGTACGATAATTTCGACCATCTGTACGATGTACGATCAATAATGTAAAAAATCCTATAATGTACAATAATTTCCTGAATTTATGGCATTTAAATGAGTTTCAGTGTAATCTTAAAGCTTCTATAATTATTGATAGCTTCATCTTGTGTCTGATGTCTGTGAGGAGAAGGTGGAGTTAGACACGTTTTCTATCCAATGACTATTTTCTATCTCATCTTACGTTACATCTCAGCCAATCAACGTGGAGAATAGCTCTCTCTCACGAGTTAACATTCCTGCCTGGCGCGCGGGCCGTGGTTTCAGTAAGTCTGTTTTCAGGTTGAGGTCGGTCAAGTTGTAAAAAGTAGTGCTGAAAAGGAAGGGTGAGAAGAACAGGAGAGTTTGCCCTTGGTGTTCTCGCTTTTTCCCCATTCAAATGCATCATGGAAAACGTGTTTTTCCAAAGTTAATCTCATCAAACAAACAAAGCCACGAGAGCGGCTCAATTACAGATCCTCTGGATGGGCTCGTGCACACCCATCAGACTGTTAAAAATTCGGGAGAGTGCACTGCTTTCAAGCCAACCAGCACTATGTTGCGCTCCATGTTAGGCATCATATTTATAGAGGTAAAGCTGGTTTTATATGTCGCACATTCGTTTCATTTAGAAGTCTATATGTTTACCATGTTATTTTGAATATTCGATCGAAATAGCATGCAAGTATGACTTCAAAACAACATTACACACTATTTATTTGACTGTGAACCAATGTTGGACTGATAGTCATTGGCTGCTATTATGATTTTGCTATTTAAGTTTGCAAATACTTTTATGAAATTATATTATTAAGGGGAAAGTCCGAATGTGCGAATATAAAACCAACTTTACCTCTATATCATATTTGTACCGCAAAATGAATCCCTCAACATCTTGCAACACACGCAGGTTTTCAATGAACCTTCCCACTAAGGTACGCCTATGTTCTTTTATTTTTTTTTACTTATTGTGGTAATTTTCACGTTGTGTCAAAACTCTATTTGTCTATATAATAGCTGTATACTCTCCGTTTGACTCTTGTATGATATTTTTCCTCCAAATACGATAATTTTGAGGTTCTGGTACGATGCTTTCACATTTCCAATCTGGCAACACTGGCATTGCTGTACATCCTGCGTGTTTTAAGCAATGTGTAATCGACCTGCTTTCAGCTGGTCTATTGCACAGTCTATTTTAGTTCTTTAAAATAACAATGCACCTTAACACACCTCTTTTCTAGACTGGAACACCCATGAGTCCACAAAGTGGCACAAATGGATTTACTATTTAAACAACGTGGCAGAAAACGGGAAAATTAAGGTTGCGTTGGTATAAAAATAGCAACATGTCAGGGCAAACACGTCTTGCGACTTATTGAGCCGGGTGTGAAATGATATGTGTGAAAGGGGCTATTGTCTTCATTGTCCTTTCAAGATCAGGAGATAATTAAAAATTAAAAACACTCAGGACTCAATCAAATACACAAATACATTACATAAGCATCTGCTGGTTTCCCTTTAAATTACACCAGCTTATGTTAGTTTGACTCAGTTCTTATGTCACAAACTATTTTTTGCCAGGAAATATTGATCATATTCTCTGCCATACATTCATAACATTTATGTGGTTATTACAGACCTGTTCTATTGTACAACATCTAAGCACATTGAAAATTTCATCAGTTGAAGAGCTAAGTATTATAGTGCAAAACAGTGATTAATTCTTCCCTACAAGTCTAAAGCAATCTTTTATATTGAATCGGATGACTATCACTCATCAGTGATAGTCAACGCATCACTTTCTTCAATTAATTTCACAATTCATGAGAATCAATTTCAAAGAACAAGATCATTGTCTGGTTCACATTTATATGTCAAACAGCAAGCATTCAATATGACTGTGCTTTTGTGTAGAATATGAACAAAAATGTGTGTGTTATATAACAAAACTTACCATAAAAACATAACCATATTTCCACACTGTTGATACGACCAGATAATGAAATTCATCATTGTGTTTGTAGGAAGAGAATGACAATATCTTAGGCAACCATACTGGCCCAAAACACACTTTAGGTATATTACAGTTTTTCTGAGTCACTTTGGTGCATTTTTCACAACGTAATTTACATTTGCACAACAGTTAATGCATTTCTCAAAACAATTAGTACAAACTGCAAAACCTAGTTGATAACCTCCAAAAGCGTGTCACTTGCTCAAATAGCTCATTCCTCAAAAGCAAGTATTCATGTCAATGAAAGTGTCAGTGTCATCAAGATGAAAGTTCCTGACATTATTGTTTATAAACAAGATAGCCAAATGGCTTTGTCATGTTTTCATTATGACAGTTTACTCTGTACATTGTTTCCAATGCAAAAAAAGTCAGATTTCGGTGACACTTCCTGAAAATGGTCAAGACAGCACTATATACTATTTACACAGCCATTTGAAAACTACAGTAAGTTAAACATCACTGAATTTAGTGAAGTACAAGACACTGAATGTATGTTTCACTTTTTTACTGCACATGCTCGTTGCAATTCTAATTTATTCACAGCATTGTGCAAAAGAATAAATACACCCTTATTTACAACAAACATAAAATTCCTTTAGGTAGAGCTAGGGCTGGGCGATTTTTTCGATTAATCGAATTTACATTTTAAGACGATTACTTTTTTTATAAAATTGAGGTATCGTGATTTTTTAAATAAAATATTAAAGCAGCTTTTCCACTATTGTGCCAAACCGTTCTAAACTGTTAGACAACCGTGCTGAATGTGCTGATAGATTCTGTGTGTTGACGTCGCGGCTCTTTGATGAGCTACAACAGCTGGCTTAGCACAAGCGCACTACCCCATTGTCGCGAGGTGCGTGCGCAGTCAGCGGAGGCACGCGATGTGGTGCCAGAGGAAAAGTATAAATCCATCTTAACACTCAGGGCCGGCGCGTCCATAGAGGCGACCTAGGCAGAATAGTGAGCGAGAAACCCCCCCGGTCCTCACTTTTATCCGCGACACCTACCCCCTCCCCTCCGGTCTCTTTCATCCGCAAACCGGTAAGTTTCTTCACTTTTCGGGTTGAGGGCTGCGTGGTTGCTGTTCACCTAGAGCGCCAGTTCAGCTTGCTCCGGCCCTGATTACACTATATACATTACACAAAATAAAAAAATAGGCTAAAAGTTTATTTGTGGCTAGAGCTTAATTAATTTGATTGACATATAGGCAGTGAGACCTTTACTTCGCCTGACTGAGCGTGAGTTTATTGCATGCTGCGCTGTATTCAACAACAACATATATCCATGGAATATGAACTTGCAGACTCTTTGAACAAGGAGGAAATAATTGCACCTAATTCAAAGCCCAGACATCTGGTTTTGTATTTTATACCTGCGCACCACCTGAAGGACGGTTACGGTGTGTTTGTGAATGTCGGCTGTCACCGCAGAAAGTCAAATCTTTCTTTAATTTGGACTTTGCTTGAAAGCTTTACGGAGTGGCACAGTAGCTGTCCAAGGTACTGTAGCTATGAATTAAATCATAACCCATATATGCACCAATAAAATGAATGAATAAATAAAATAAATATGGATTCTTAAATGTCTGTATTGTTTTTACTCCAAAAAATATCAATACGTTTTGACAAATGTTTTAAAAAAAATAAATTGAGCAATTTTCAACATTTCAGCTATAGTCTGTTATACGATTCAGTTAAATATAAGATGGACATTTAAATATAGATAGATATGTAACAGGTTTCTGTGGGTTTTTTGTTGTTCACAGTGATCTTTAATATGTACTGGGTGGTTGGTTGTGAGAAATGCACCAAAGCGACTGAGAAAAACTGTAACATTTATCTGTAGTAATGTATATACTTGTCCACAAAACAGAATCCAACTCTCTGATAAGCTGCTCCTCAAGAATAAGTGTTACAAGTAAAATGATTTTACAGTTTTTCTCAGTCGCTTTGGTGCATTTCTCACAACACTATTTACATTTGCACAACAGTTAATGCATTTCTCAAAACAATTAGTCATTTGTGCACATCATAGTAGCAGTTTCTCATTCCTTTCAACAAATTGCAAATGCTTTCGGACATGCATCAATTGCTTTCATACAATTCTCTGCTGTTTTATAACATTATCAGTTGCTTATGTAAAGTCAGTCAAAATAAACTAAACTTGTGGATGCTGAATAGTCATTCCATATAAAACTAATAGTCCTCATTTCATTACTTGAGTCATTACATACAAAAATGTTGAACTAGTTGTCAAAATCTGTCAAGCAAATTTTATAAAAGAATTTAAAAAAAAAAAATTTTCCCTGAAAAAAAATTATAAATTAAAAAATATATAATTATATTATAAATTATAAATAAAATAATAAATAAATCCTAAATTGAACAAATTCATGAATGATTTACAGAAATGTGTATGTTGTAGGTTCAGGTCCAATATTTGCAATATTGTTTACAGTTGAGCACAGGTCCACCCAAAGGATGTCTATGTTTATTGTAAATAAGGGTGTATTTATTATTCTTTTGCACATATTTGTGAATAAATTAGAGCAAATGCAGTAAAAAAGTGAAACATACATATTCAGTGTATTGTACACAGATACCTCACTAAATGCAGTGATGTCTAACTTTACTGTAGTTTTCAAATGGCTCTGCAAATAGTATAGTGCTGTCTTGAGCATTTTCAGGAAGTGTCATCAAAATCTGATTTTTTTTTGCATTGGAAAACATTTACAGAGTAAACTGTCATAATGAAAACATGACAAAGTTTTGACTGTCTTGTTCATAAACAATACTGTCAGGACTTTTCATCTTTATGACACTGACGCTTTTATTGACATCAATACTTGCTTTTGAGGTATGAGCTATCCATTTTAAACAAGTGACACGCTTTTGCAGGTTATCCACTAGGTTTTGCAATTTGTACTAATTGTTTTGAGAAATGCATTAACTGTTGTGCAAATGTAAATAGTGTTGTGAGAAATGCACCAAAGCGATTGAGAAAAACTGTAAAACAGTGTATGTTTGTAACAAAAAAAGACCGTAAAATTGCTAATTAATTCATAAAAACTGGAATCCGCACAGCCGCATAGAGGTTATACAAGGACACGTCAAACAGATGTGCAAAAACAGTGTAAAGTTAAACGTGTGTGCTGTGAACTATGTAAAGGCATTTGTGTGTGATGCATTGTTGCAGAAAATGATGCATCATTGCCTCATTTGCTTGATTATACTCCACCACAAACATATCAAATAAACTTACTTGCCATATTTGACTCCAAAATTTTTTTTTTTTTTGAAAACAATGAACGTAATTATCTGAGAATCTAAACTGTGAGTAGGTCTTTCTCCATGGTGTTACTAGGAGTGGAGCGGCCATATGTCGGTGCACGCCCGTCAATAGATGAAGGTGGTATATGTGTTGAGGACAGCAAACATGTGGATGTCTAGTGATATGTTACAGACAAAGGACAAGTCTCATCTAATAACTGCTGTCAACCCGCATCACAGGCAGTAAAATCCAAGAATCATGGGATCAAGTGAGTGGAGAACGGAACAAGGACAATAACGGCCATACTGGAGTTCAGAAACAAAATAAGAGGATATCCTCAATAGAATTGGATTAGAGAGTAGGGAGTGGCAAGACAACAGGACTCCTCCAGTGCAACATGTGCTTCATAAAATCAACATAAAAGTCTACACTAACAACCGCACTACTAGAACATGTAGTGGTACCTACAGAACATTCTATATAAAACTTGAGCAAACTCTAAACGGCAGATCCACCATTTCCGGTCAGGTTGGGGTCAGATGCGGCTGGGCGCGGGGTGTTCTGGGCAGATCCGGGTGCAGGCAGCGACAGCGGCGGCAATCTACCTGCAGGGGAATGATGAAGGGCCAGCTGGGTGTGAACGACCTGTTGAACGTCAGGAGGTAAGTCACTCAAGCTCACATATGGCCGGTTGTACGATCGTGCTGCAGAGGGTGAAGGTGTTCCGATGCGCTGCAGATTTGACGGTTCGGAGTTCGCAGAGCGTGACACCGGATATTCAATATGCTGGTGTCCTCCAGACGGGGAGAAGACAGTGTGGATGTCTGGTCCTGCCTGTTCGATACTCATGTCATGTGCCTGGCTCAGACTGTCTTCCACCATGCTTGACTGTTCACCCTGTTCTCCATATAAGCGTCTAAGGGACTCCTTCTCCTCCAAGAACGAGGCTCCATCCGCCGGAGGTGACCGGATGATATCTCGGCCCCTGATTCTGGGAACGAGCGAGTTGGTATTGCTGTGGCATGGTGCGGCTCCTCGGATGCTCAGGCACGGTCGATCCACCTGGGTATCGGTGTAGTATCTGTTCTACCCCTTGCGCCATATGGCTAGGCCCGGACCCAAAATGTGCGGCGACGAAGTGTTCACCTGCCTGTGACTGATCAGGGTGGACTCCCGAGCCCGTCAATACCTCTCGAGGCGGGAATACTTGACCTTCTGATGCATATCCTGTCTCAACATGCATGTCTGCATCTTCTGCATCAGATGGTTGCGAGCGAGAATCACACACACCCAGTTCATCCAGCAACAAGCATTGTCGGGCTACTTCCACGGCCCGATGGGGAGAGCCGAGCGGTCCCGCCGCGTTTGGTTGGCTGCGGCCAGTAGGGCTTGCTGGTGGTCGACGATGCACTCTTTCACGTCCTTCATTATTAGTTGGTACCTGCAGCTCCCGAGCGAGGTCAGCCAAGGAGGCAGTGACAGAGGGAGAGACAGGGGCCCGCTGGGAGTCCACACGCTCATAGGGTGGAGGCTGTATATCGGGCACGACAACAGGCGGTTCTTCCATAATCCAAGAGCGATCATGTCGGTGAACAAAGCCTGGGGGCTCGCGGGGAGGCACATTGCACATGCCTGCAGGCGCATCATAGTACTCGTGGTCATTATGGGGAGGCTGATACTCACCGTATTGCTCTCTGTACTCACCTGGTCCGTCTGGTCTAGGATTGTGATCCTCATCATCTTCGTCGGCATCGCTGTTGGTGGAGCCGTCGTCTTGGTGCCAGGGGCGCTGGGGGCAATCGTTTCCGGGTCTATCGTCGGGGTCGTCATCGTTGCCATCACCATTTCCGTTCTGCTCGGGCGCGTCCGGGTGTCCATCCATGCGGGCCATTCCCCCAAGGTTTGCCGGGTATTGTGCAACCAGTCTTAACATGGCTGCATGCTGGCATAATTCCGCCACAGACATCTCCCTGTCAATATCGGCCCCCTCACGCCCTCTAGTGGCAATGTAGGCCTCGATGAGGTGCCTCCAAATATCCGCCCTGGATCAGTCCTCAACAAAGCCTTGGTAGCGTTCCAAGGACCTATCCCCCAAGGCTACCAAGAGACGTCCGCAGAAGGCAGACAAGTGCCGATACAAGGATCACCTCACTTGTGTAAGGTCCCGGCGGTACCCGTAGTACGGATTGCGGCCGACCCTCCTCATAGCGGCCCCAGCATTATCCCATTGGTCGGGATACAGGCGTCGAATATAGATCCACGGGAAATGCGGGTTTTCGTGCACCGCCCGTGCTATTATATCAAGGGCAGTCAGCCCGGACCCTGCTGCCTGTGCCAAGACAACCCTCAGTTATATTGCGTGTACTGGGATATATTCCAGCCACCGCCTCATGATACCCGGCATCACGGCATCGTCGACATAGTGTCCAAAATTCTGCCAGGTGAGTTGCAAATCTGGTAAGCTTAACGCTTCATTAATGAAGGGCATAGTTGGCCCCAAATCCATGATGACTCGTGCCAATTTGGCAGAGAACATGGTTCCACGTACAGCGAATGCTACAACTGTCAGAATTATGGCACCTACGGCACTGTCCCGGCACCTGCCAGTGCTTAGTACACCTGCTAGGATGTGTATAAAATGGAGCTGCTCAGTGAGGGTGGCTCCGTGTCTCCACTCGTGGCGCTGATCGTCCCATACATCCGCACCTGCTGGAACGCCCTGCCCAAGTCTCCTAAGCTGTTCTAGCCCGTCAATAAACCAGAACGCATTTCTGAGTGACTCAAGATCATTCAATAGTCCTGTTACGACGCGGCGAGACTCTGCGCGACTCATCACCTGCTCCACTGGCAGCTGTGGAATGAACACTTCGAGAACTAGCTGCTGTTTCCTCAGGCTAGCCTGCGTAAACCGTAGATAGCATATGAAGCAAGCCGCTGTGAGTCCTTGAATGTCTAGACCATGGCCTAACATCACTAATCGCGAGAAGGGAGCAATATCCAGGTTATGCAACACACAGCCCAATACTCGACGGGTGCCACAAAACGCATCAAAGATTCCCCGGTTGTCCGCCGGCCCATGACCAAGTCTCCGTGCCGCTGGCTGTCCTATGGGGTCAGCACGCACCCATTCCCACGGCCCTGGCCGGTTTGGGGCTCGACCCAGGTCTGCCCGGAGCGCCCTCATCATATCCTCCATTCTTCTCATATATGGGTCTGCATAAGCATCCCCAGGACCTCTACCAGAGGCGTGTCCGTGCCCGGATCCCCGGTCACTGTCGTCGCGTCCATGTCGCGGTGGATTTTGTGGATGTCCATCCATAGCAATAAGTAGCAGTAGAATCTAGAAAAACCTTACGCAACAGTTTGAAAAAGATTCTATGAGGTAGTATTAGAAATTTGTGGTAGGTCTTTCTCCCATTTGACTCCTAAATTGAATCTGTAATCCATATTATATGACATGACGAAGGAAGGCGGCACACATATTGGAACACCGGGCATAGAGATCCAGCTAATTTGCATTAAAGGTACAGGCTACAAAAACAGCTACTGTAATCTGAGCCTATTAAAGGGAGTATCACACATTATCTGATGGGTATTTTGAGTTGAAACTTTACAAACACATTCTGGAGACACCAAAGACTTATTTTACTTCTTGTTAAAGGAGTAAGATAGGAACCCTTTAAGGAAAGCAGCACAGTTGCCACACCATTGACATCATAATCACTTATGTTCTTGCGGTGCATACCATAATACAGTATAGACAATTCCATATGCCCACAAAGAATTTCATTTAGATTTCCATCAGCAGACTATTCTTAATTGTTTTGGTTTCTACGTAGAAGATCAGCAAAAACAAAATGGCTACAGCTTTGACACCTGAGTCACTCCATCATGAAATACAGTGAGTTTTATATTTTCCCACAAATTATGGCTATGCAAAAACCACTGATATCTGTCTTTACTTAATTTTAGTTTCCAATTGCCTTTGAAGAAAGGAGGGAAAATTGCTTGTTGTACTATATGACCACAGTAAGCATTTTCACCCAGACTTTATGGAACACATGAACTTTAAAAAGCAATTGCTTTGAGTGCTTCCACACTGAGACTCTCTTTTCTCTTGTACTCTTGCGCTCACAGCAAATTGTTAAATTTAAGTTACATTGCATCTACATGCAAACTAATTATCATTAGATTATAAGTAGACGGTTAGGTTAGGGTTAGGCTTAGTGTAGGTTGACATGTACTTGCAAAGTTTCTTATAGTCAGTTAAATGTCTGTTTAACTGGAGCAGTATCAACAGATGTTAGTTTTTCTAAGTCGCTTTGGTGCATTTCTCACAACACTATTTACATTTGCACAACAGTTAATGCATTTCTCAAAAAAATTTGTCATTTGTGCACATCATAGTAGCAGTTTCTCATTTCTTCCAACAAATTGCAAATGCTTTTGATCTTGCATCAATTGCTTTCATACAACTCTCTGCTGTTTATTACATTATCATTTGCTTATGTCATGTCAGTCAAAATTAACTAAACTTGTGGATGCTGAATAGTCATTCCATATAAACTAATAGTCCTCATTTTATTACTTGAGTCATTACATACAAAAATGTTGAACTAGTTGTCAAAATCCGTCAAGCTAATTTCATTAAAAAAATGTAATCTTTTTTTTCCTGCACATGTCTGCTAAATTGAACAATTTCATGAATGATTTACAGACCTGTATATGTTGTAGATTCAGTTCCAATATGTACTGCAGTGTTGTTTACAGTTGAGCACAGCTCTACTTAAAGGGAGTTTATGTTTGTTGTAAATAAGGGTGTATTTATTCTTTTGCCCAATGCCGTGAATAAATTAGAATTGCAAAGAGCATATGCAGTAAAAATGTGAAACATACATATTACAGTTTTTCTCAGTCGCTTTGGTGCTTTTCTCACAACACTATTTACATTTTCACAACAGTTAATGCATTTCTCAAAACAATTAGTGCAAACTGCAAAACCTAGTGGATAACCTGCAAAAGCGTGTCACTTGCTCAAAATGGAAAGCTTATTCCTCAAAAGCAAGTATTGATGTCAATGAAAGTGTCAGTGTCATCAAGATGAAAAGTCCTGATAATATTGTTTATGAACAAGATAGTCAAATGGCTTTGTCATGTTTTTATTATGACACTTTACTCTGTACATTTTTTACAATGCAAAAAAAGTCAGATTTTGGTGACACTTCCTGAAAATACTCAAGACAGCACTGTATGCTATTTACACAGCCATTTGAAAACTACAGTAAATTAAACATCACTGCATTTAGTGAGGTAGCTGAGTACAAGACACTGAATATGTATGTTTCATGTAACACAGATCAGTATTGAGCTGGTTAAGATAAATAAAACCCAAATTATAATTAATTTATTTTTACTAAATGATATAAAATTATTTAAATAATACTTTAAACAAAGTTATCTTGAAGAGTGAAAGTTAAAATAATTATATTTGAACTAAAAGAAAAGCGTAATCTTTGGCCATATAGTGGGCGCTGTGTATTCAGACGAGATGCATAGAGTGAGAGAGAGGAGACACTGCAGATCGCGAGTGTCACAAATGAGATTAAAAGGCAAATATAACAATCATCTTTTTCTTAATATGCATAAATAATGTGTTTTAGTGATATTTAGTCCCTGTATAAATGTTATTGGGTCATTTTTAGTGCGATGGTTGATGATTTTCGAGTGGATGACTGGATTGTGGGCGCTGTAGAGTTCCATGCAGTTAGCATTTCTGTGTTGGAATCACCCGGATTTGGTTGAGTTTACAACAAATGATGTTAATTCTGTTGAATTGAGTGTTTATATTGTAATAATGTGCTGAAGTGTTTGTTTTTTTAAATGAGTTTACACATATATTACGGTTTTCAGGGAGTATTTGAATGTTCTATGCACTAAAGAAGTGCTTGTTAGGTGCTAAAATGCTTACTAGCACTGCATTAAACACACGTGAATGTCATATTTGCACTTTAAGTGTCAAAAGCACTCCAGTTGTATTTTATATCCACTTGTAGTTAATGTTGAATTCAATTTAAGCTGTGATGTGTATTATAGTGATGTAAATTGTCTGTGATATTTGTGATCCTGATTTGTAACAGATCAAGTTTTTATTTTGGACTTGAAATTGCTGTGATCCTGTGATGGCGGGCCACCCAGACCTGTAGGCAGAGACAACGAGAAATTCTGCTCTACATCAACGTGATCTGTGCCTTAATTGCGGTTACCTGCGGAGTGCGTCCAATGTGTGGTATTTCTCATCATTTACCCCATCACCGAGTTGTTAACTCAACTACTATGCCTTATTGAACATTGCGTGACAGAGAATTGCACGACTACACCACTAAAAGATTTTTTTTACATTCGTGTGATTCATCGTTCGGACGTCAAGGATTTTTCAACACACACACACACACACACACACACACACACACACACACACACACACACACACACACACACACATTTGCTTATAGACTGAGAACTGTATACACACATGGGAATATTGTGAGTTTTCTACATTGTTCTACATTGTCTCTACATTGTGCTGTTTATTTGATTTTTGTTTTACATCCTAATTGTTACAAGTGTTTTGTTTTTGGGTACAAGTTTAACCAAATAAGAGTAGACATTTGAATCCCCAAGGAGAAATATAAATATAGAGAAATATAGAATTTAAATACATAATAGTTTATAAATAGAATTTAAATACATAATAGTTTATAAATAGAATTTAAATAATAGTATAAAAATAGGATTTAAATCATTGTAGTTGAACTAAATTTATATACATAAATTAAAATTTAATATAAATATTATTATACATATCAAACAATTAGTACAGTGAATAAATAGAATTTAAATATAGCAAAACTGCAAAAGATTTCTAAAGGGAACAAAGAGAAAAAGCCTTTTCTTGTTTGTTTATACATTTTATTTATTTATTTGGTTGTTTTTACATTTCATGATTCCATTCATTCAAACATTTTGAAAGTAAAAACTTTCTTTTGGTTAAAAGTCATTCTCCTGGTCTGTCAGGTTCTTGTGTTTGCTTCATTTTGCCCTCCCATAGCGAACCTGGTGATCTGGCCTGTTGTTGTGTACTTTATAATTTAAACTGATACACAGAGAAATATTGTATCCATTGCACCCTAAGTGCTTATTGGCTACATTCACATTTTTACTGCATTTGTTTTTTACAATTCTAATTTATTCACAGCATTGTGCAAAAGAATAAACACTTTATTTACAACAAACTCCCTTTGGGTAGAGCTGTGCACAACTGTAAACAATATTGCAGAACATATTGGAACTGAACCTACAACATACACAGGTCTTGTAAATCATTCATGAAATTGTTAAATTTAGGAGACATTTTCAGAAAAAAAAGATTTAACATTTTTAAAATAAAATTAGCTTGACAGATTTTGACAACTAGTTCAACATTTTTGTATGTAATAACTCAAGTAATGAAATGAGGACTATTAGTTTTATATGGAATGACTTTTCAGCATCCACAAGTTTAGTTAATTTTGACTGACATGACATAAGCAAATGATAATGTTAGAAACAGCAGAGAATTGTATGAAAGCAATTGATGCATGTCCAAAAGCATTTGCAATTTGTTGAAAGGAATGAGAAACTGCTACTATGATGTGCAAAAGTGTGGACGGATGGCGTAACCATAGCAAAACTTAGCATTTAAAACTAAAACGTATTAGTGTAACACTTATAGTGTATAAGTGTAGTATTGACACAATCTACATTGTTAAAAGCGCTATAGAAATTAACATAAATTGAATTTAATATTAAAAAAAACTAATTGGCTGGGTTGGCAGAGATCAAGGCTGGGCAGTACAGTACAATACAGTACAGGAGAGGAGACTACAAGATGAGACGAGACTGGATTCTAGAAGAATGACTCAGAACTGGCACAAGACAGCAGACATAAGAACGCTTTAAACAAGAAAAAAAAAAAAAACAGGTGAATAAAGTTAACTAATAATGGGTAAAAAGATGGGAAGGACTAGACAATATACAGGAGAGCCCATGTCACAAAGAGACACAAGCTATGTGCTCACGTAAAACAGGACTAGAACATGTAGCCAATGAGAGCACTCATTAACCACGTGTTCACATGAAACAAAACACTAAAGCACACAGCCATGAGGAAAACCTGAAGCCACATACTCTACACGACACCAACACAAGACTGAATGCAAGACAAGAGTACACAATAAAACAAATAAAACATAAAATAAATAAAACACCTACTGTGCACTCACAAATGTGACATGCATGTTCCGATCCCATTGCCAACTGAAACAGAAGCCAACTTGATTGAAGCGCTGAGAACAAACAACACACACCAGGACAAGCAAGCATGCGTGAACTGAGACAATTTATTGCAACAATTCTTGTTCACTTATTCCACATGTCTTTGGAGTGTGTGGGCAACTGGAGGAAACCCACATGAACATGGGGAGATCATGCAGACTCCACACAAAAATGCCAACGGAGGCAACACTCCTAACCACTGAGCCACCCTGCAGTGAGGCTTATAAAAACCAAAAATATTTGTGTGAACATTCTGCAAATCCCAGTAAAATTTCAATGAATAGTAACTAAACAGAAGGTACAAAAACAGTCACTTGTGTAACCTAGAATTGCTCACCACTCACATCTTCCTCAAACATTAATGATGACATGCTATATAGTTTTCAAATGATATATAATTGCATTTTGAGGAATAAGTTTGCTTTCATTGATTTTTTCCATTTAATTTATAAATGAAGCAAGTGGAAGAGAGCAGAGCAGATGTGGAAAGTATAACTTTATAACCATAATATTTTCTTTTCTAAATAATCTTGATCCACTTTTTTTATATTTATTGACTAAGTTTACATGGACATCAGTAATCAAATTATTTGCCTTAATCTAATTAAGACAATAATAAGATTAAGGTGTTTACATGAGTTGCTTTTTGAAAGCTCCATTCATGATCCTGTTTTACATGTTATAGAACATAATTCGATTAACGTCAATGCGTCACCTTGCTATCCACGTTTCCTCCAGTTATTATTTTTTGCACTGAAATTTTAAAAGCTATTGACAGTCGCTTATTAAAACGCTTCCTTTGGTTAATATTTTTTGCACTGAAATTTTAAAAGCTATTGACTGTCGCTTATTCAAACTGTCAAACCACATTTGTTTTACAGCGCTACGGATCTAAACACAAAGTTGCATGTTTTGACCTCTCCAGACAAGTGAGCACTGTAATAGTTAACCAGTCACCAGGCCTAAAATAGCTTTAGGGAGCATCTGCTAACCGCAGAACCACAAACTACAGTGGTCAACATTTGACAAGATGTCTTTGTCTTAGGACAATTTTGAAAAACTACTCCATGTATGTCATACTGCGCAGGCACAGGATTTCTGAGAGCACCCCATATGGAACATCGTAAGGGTCAAACAGTGTTACACTTGAAACCACAGTACACAAAACATTCCTCCCACTTTACTTTAACACATGTGTATGTTAACACTATATATATTTGGTTGATTTTTTGTCATAAACAATATAACATTCTTATATATAAAAGTCCCAACATAGGGGAAAGAGGGTAGACTTTCTCATTTCCCAGGCTAAACCCTGGGGTTTATTCTGCCCCATCGACGTGGGTTAGCCTCTAACCAGAGATCCAATCTCTGTGGTGGTTTCCGCACTCTCTAGTTGGATAACAATGAAAAGAATGAGATGGCAGGTTTACTAAAGTGTCTGTAATAGACACTGATGTAGGATGTAAAAGACATGTATACTCAGAGGGTGTGATAACCTGTGATTCCCTAGCAAGCAGTATGGGAACATTTTCAGGAACTTCATCCTTCACTCTGTCAATGTGAGGGCAGAATTTCTGTAGGTTCTCCAAAGTCATTGCTAGGAATTGCTGAAGACAATATCTGATCTACATGTCTCCACCATGTCTGCTTGTCTCTAGTTTCAACAATGCATAAGACAGGACCAGTTTATGCAAGAATGGATGCATGTACCCACTTTGCTCCCTTCCCTTAATTACGAGCAAGTACCCCAATTACCCCTGTTAAAATTTTTGAGTTTTACCTTACATCGCCCCTCCACCTGCCTTTGCTGTTTTGAGGAGACAGTCTGCTTGGTTCAGTTGGTCTCAGTAGGTCCAGCCTGGTTTGTAGATGGTGTTTTAACAATGCTGTAGCAGGAGATACTTTTGTGACTGAGTGTGGTGTATTCCTTTAAGCCAAGAGGAAAGTGTGTAAAAATTGTAAAAATTTAAAAAATTCTTATCCTGCGATGCTTTCAGAGAGTCTGCACGAAACGTTCAGCCAGACCATTTGTGGATGCATGGTGCAGATTTGATGTGTCATATACTATTCATCTGTAGGAAGGACTGGAACGAGTTGGGGGCCATTGTCAATTACGAGCTGCTATGATATGCCAAAACGACTGAATATGTGGTTCTCTCAGAAGATGTGCTTTTCATAATGGCTACCTCTGGCCACTTGCTGTGAGCATCAACCATTACCAGAAACATGTGGTTCTACATTGGTTCTGCAAAGTCGATATGTATTATTTGCCATGGTTCCTCTAGGAATTCCTATGGATGCAGGGGAGCTAATTGTAGAAATAGAAAATGTTTAAATCAACAGGACTTAATCATGACTTTTCCATTTGGAGAAATAGTTATTAATAGCTTAGTCCTTATTAATGATCAGTTTATAAAATACATAATTTACAGATCTACTTAAGAATAAGACGAATGTGCAATAACTACAATATTTTTATACTTTATATGAACTTTAAATATAGGAAAGTAAATACAAGTAATGGAACATTATATGTAAAACAAATCTAAACTATTATACAGGTTAAATAAAGGCACCTTGTCAGAGCTTTACAGTGCATGCGTCAAAGACGCAATGAATGTAAGCCTGCTAACTGATCAAATGACAGAATATGTAAACTTAGTTTATATATATCCTTTTTTTGTTTGAAAATGGATATAGAATGGACAGAAGATACCCTGATTCTAACCTGTGGTAGATCTTTGTCAGATGTCTCCTGAAATTCTCTGAAAAAATTTTGAATTAGGAGGTTTGCTGAAGGTGCAACTGTCGTGCAGTAAAGTTTGCGTCTTTAATAAACTACGACAGTTTAAACAGTAAGAATGATTAATAAATCCATATGAAAGTCTGAAAAAGGCTTGCAGTGCTTTGCAATTTTATGTGCCACCACATAACTAGCTTTCGTTACTGACTCTTGAAAAGAGCACTGTGTCATAAATGTCTTTTGCTGGGCTTTTAAGTTTGTGGCAAGTTTTGTAGCATTGTTTGCCTTTTCTGCAGGTGACTGGTTGGCAGCATAATTCGAAAGTTTGCTTGAAAAATACCGACTTAGGTTGTAGTCTTTAAAAACAGCAATACTTTCTTGGCAGATTAGACATACCGATTTCTGTCCGATATTGGTGAAGAAGTATTTTGTTGTCCATTCTTCCTTAAACACACGACATTCAGAGTCAATTTTTTTTTTTTTTGCCTGACTCATTTTCAGTCATTAACGGTCAAGTGCATTTTAATTTCGAGAGTGTGTTCTAATTTTACTAGTTGGGCTAACTGTACCGCGTGCAATACTGCCATCAAATGGCGTTCACTTATATTGCATCATTAATTTACTAATTCTGAAACCAAACCGTTACTCAGAAACAGCATTTTTAAAAACTCCCTCGCGGGCCGGATGAAAGTGTTCAGCGGGCCGCATATGGCCCGCAGGCCGTAGTTTGCCCACCTCTGTTCTAAAGGCTTTTGTAGACGTCTGACAGAAACAAGGTCAAGCAGGTTAGAAATAAGTAAAGCTGTTGATACTGTTTGTGGATTTGTTTAATGATCCTATGCTAAGACTTTAGAGATTGACTGTGCAGATTCATGCTCAATCAACACTTAATGATTTAATTAACTCATTAACTTCAACACTTTCAAATGTATTCAAACCGTTCAAAACTTTTTAAATGAGTAGAATTAACTTCCAGTAAATTAAGATAAATACACTGATTTTATTTGATAAATCAGCCTTTTGGGTTTTACAGTGTATATGTAAAATTAGGAATTGGTATTATGGCCAAAGTCCTATTTCACAGAAACTGTACAAAATGCTTGGCTGCAGAATGTCATGACTGACCAATCAAAATGAAGTATTCTAGAGTGCTACATACAAAGCAGTGATGATGTCACGCTGGCACACAAATGAGTAAAGGATGGTTATCTTTTAAGGGTTTCATTGAGATGATGAGGTGGGTTCTTATAGTGTCCGGTGAATGTGAGTACTGGTGCAGGTGATTAGTATGTGGGTGATGGTTCTCGGGATTGGTGAGTGGTGATTGATGAGGGAGAGCAGTGATTTGAACTGCAGGAACAAGCCGTGGGTGTGACAGATGAAGTTTTGTTTAGTATTTAGAAGTGCTAGTGCAATAATTTTCCCCATATAAATGTGATTATCTGTAAAATTCTGAGATCTATCAGATAATTCTTACATCTGTTTCACATTTTTGACAATTAAAGTACTTAAAATCAAATAAACTTTTTTTTTGTCATTTTATGTTTATAATATAACTTAGAGATTGACTGAATAATATGATAATAAATCACAAAAAGTGTGTACTAAAGCATGTTACCATAAATAAAACATTTAGAACAACATGTCTTGTGTTAAATCAGGATTAATAAAGATTACTGCATGGATCCTCTCCTCCACAGCTGCTACCCGGAACACTTTATATGTGTCTAACATGGTCAGTATGTGCTGCTGGTTCCATTTAACATACAGTAAATAAACCCACATCTGGCAAATATCCCTGTTCTAAAAAGTTATTTGACCTTCTGGTTTGCTTGGATGTTATGGCTTACAAAGCCAAAAAAAGTCATGATTATTGTTATTCTGTTGTAAAAAAAAATGTTTATCATCTAATAAATGTGCTTGTGTCTAAGGTAAATAAAAGGAAAACAAACATCAAGAGACAGCATTTGGAAGCTTTAAATGTAAGCTTGCATCCTGATTTGAAGTGCATTTTGTTCTCCAGATAAAGTTTTTCCCCCTGTTCCCTAATTAAGTAAAGGTGCTGTGGTCTATACAGTGTGCATTAGTGCCCACCCACATTTTCAGGAACAGTCCTGGAAGTATTTTTCCCCTTAAAACTTTTACCATAAGGATTTTACTTTTTAAAACAACACATAAATGGGTAAAACTTTGCAATAACAGTACATAAATAATCATGTATTTATACTGTATGTAAACAACATTACTTTATTATGAATTGATGATGAGTTAAGGCACGCGCTAATCATGAACTAACTTTAACTACAACATGACTTGAGTTCATGTGTGAATAACAACTACCTTACTTGTTAGTACATGTTGTCAATTAATGTATTAATTAATATTTAAGTTTAAGCTAAATGTAACCAACATAAACTCACGAGCTGTTAATGTATAATTATGTCGTGACTTTTCTCAGAGGGGCACATCACCATTAGCTACTTATGAAGTCTTATGTTAAACCTGTTCATGTTGACGTTGACAGAACATTTTCTATTGCTATTCAGTATAAACATATTAGACAGACGTGCATATGAAGGTCATGAGTAGTTAAAATAGGGTTAATGATGATGTGCTATGTAAAGTCATGATATAATTCTACATTAACATGATGAGTTCATGATGGTTAAATTAAGAATAAACGAATGTGGTAATTGATACATTAATTAGCAAACAGGTGTAAGATTTGAGATACCACAGATACTTTGATGTCCTTATCAATACAAGCATCGGCACACCCCACCAGGTGGGAATGCGGGAAAGTTCACTCCTCTCCTTTCCTTCATTTACATTTGAAGCATCTCCCATACTCCCTTCTGTTGACTCACGCTCCTCTTTATTCAACTCACACAGAATGGCCATCTCAAAATATGAATGTTCTATATCAATAAAAGTGACTTCATCTATCATGTTTGATATCATTTGAAATGTCTCAGTGCGGCTGGTACAATGGCCTCATTCCCTCAGAAATAGACATAATCAAAATAATAACTAACTTCAGGTAATAATATAACTTCAGGTATCTTTTGAACCACTGCTAAGGGTGTGCCTTTACCTATAGGGGGCTTCTATTCAAATAACCATTTGTTCCCTATAGGCAGAAACTCTTCAGATCTAACATGCCACCAAATGCAAATGCCTTTTGTTGTTCCACACATATACCCCTTCTTGAAGGAGATTCTTGGTTTGACTACTTAAGGGAAAGTTTCAAGATGTTCAGGGCGATTCTGTAACCAGATTACCCCATAGTATGGAGCTCTCATGTGCCATACTTGGTATATTTTGAAGTCAGGTATGCATCTTTTGATCTTAGATTTATCTTTAAGAATGTGATGTTTTTTATTGATCATTTATGAATTGACTGAATTAATTGGCATAATACACTGTTACACTGATTTAGTTGCAGATCTATGGGGACCACACAAAAAATATTCTAAACTGAGTAAGTAGGGTTCTGCCTTTTTAGAATATTGGTTAATCACCTCTGTTTAATGATCAAGACTGACATGCTTGTGTTTAAGAGATCGTATACTCGGCTGGTACAAGACTCAGGATGTTATAGGAATACGGATGAATGAGAATAATATACAATAACCGATTAAAGAGAATATTCAATCATAACCTAAAATAATATTAAAAGAAACAAAATAATCTTATCAATGTTTTATAACTGTAGTCAGATAAAACGAGGATAAATATATTCATATTCATACTGCTTCTTTTTAAATGCATTGTGAACCTTTAATTTACTTGACAGACATTTTGGAACATGAACAATGCATGTTTTAGTTTAATCAAGCCTTCTTTTTGTCAACACATTGAGTGTATCCAAGCATAATGAGGTTTAGTAGCAATGATACCATACTTTCCAATCAAATATGGTAGACATTATGTTAGTCAATACTTTACTAACTCAGGAATTGTAATTTACTGAGTAGTTTTAAAAATGTGTACTTTTACTCTTACTTGAGTACATTTTTAGTGCAGTATCTGTACTTTTACTCCACTACTTTCTTTCAACCTGCAGTCACTACTTTATTTTTCTTGTCCATGGGGATTAGAAAAATCCATTTTTATGCGCAATTTGGATATGCGTATTAAAAAACGGTTGATGGAAACGCCATGATGTGCATACATTTTTAAAATGCGCATAAAAAAATGTATGCGCATAGAGTAGAATAAACTTTTTATTCGATAAGAAAAGATGCGCATAAACTACAATGAAAACACTTTTACCGCACAAATTCCAGTATGCGCATTAAAAGGGGTCATGTGGTTTTGTTATAAGAGATCATGTGATGATAAAAATGTGTGTAAATGGACAAACCAGAGGGCTGAGCACATTGTAAACCATCGGAAATGTTGTTTTGGTGATTCAAAAACACCTTACCGTTTAAGTATTAGTGTTATTTTATCATTAATGACCTCCAGAATCAAGAGCATCTGTGACTGCATGTCAGGATTTCCTTCTGAGGCGCAAGTAATTTATTAAAAATACGCATTTTCTCCGACTGCAGCAAATTCAGTTTTTACTGTTATATTTGGCGCCAGTTAATCAGGAAGTGACGATTTTCTTTGCTTTGACTCGTTGGATGGAAACGCTGCTTTATTCGCATGTCTTTTATGCGATAATCCAGTTTTGCGCATTACGTTCATTAGCATTTTTGGATGGAAACATAGCTAATGATGAAAAGATGACGGATGTTTACAGTATGATGACCGAAATGGCCTTAAACACCCAGCAGGCACAGGACGTCAACATGATGTCTGATTAACGTTGAACCCTAACGTCATGGGGTTTTTGCATTTTGTCTGGAAATGAAAATCGGGTTGATGTCAGACACTCAACGTCACACTCAACGTCAGGCCAACATCAATGTCCAACCTAAAACTAACCAAATATCAATGTCTAAAGATGTTACAGCTTGACATTGTGTGAACGTTACCCCTATGACATCTATCAGACGTTGGATTTTGGTTACCGTACCCAACGAATAAATGTCAGTATTTGACGTCATATATGATGTTGGTTTAAGATGTTGCCTCAACGCTGGATTTTGGTCACTTTCTAACGACCTAAAATCAACCAAATATCAACGTCATTATTGGACATCAAAATAACATTGTCCTTAGCTGCTGGCTTGACAATTAATTTTGGTCACCTGACATTACAACCTAAATCTAACCTAATATTAATGTCTCATGATGTTGATGTTGTGTGCCTTCTGGGCAACAACTAAATGGACTACAGAATGTTACGTTTACACACACATGCACAAATTACATGTTAAAATATCAGCTTTTGACAGCATAATACTCACTACTCTTGAGTACTTTTAAAAGGGCTACTTTTTATTCATACTTTGAGTAATATTTACAGCAGATACTTTTACTCTACTTACACTACATTTTTAGGCAAGTAATGATACTTTTACTTAAGTATGACTTTTCAGTACTCTTTCCACCACTGCTTATTATTCAGAAGTTTTTAATTTTACTAAAATAGTCTAAACAAAAGATGCATGATTTTTCCTGTTTTATTTACTGAGCCATAAAATTCTTATAACAGTGTACTATTGAACACAAAAATCCCTGACAACACACACAATCAGAAAGAGTGAGCGGGTTTCAGCACAATGGAAGGGCTCTTGGTTTTCTGTCTGGTCTCAGGCCTAGTCAAACGAGCCCTTATTAGCAATCATTGTACGAGTTGAGCTGTCCTCATAGGTGGCTGTGGGCCGTTTGATCCCATCCTCGATTTCAAAGACACGGGAACCCGATCCAGGCTGATGAGATGGATAGAGTAAGAGGTAGATCAGTTCAAGCCTGCAGAAGCTCTCTCACCCCGCCGGGCCAATCCAGAGAAGACCGGATCCTCCCAAACCCTACACAGAAGGGGTTGTCATCAAGTACACTTATAATACGTCGCTTTGGGCTTCTTTTTTTTAAGTTGCACTATAAAAGGATGTCATGGGTTAAAGATTTTTTTTAAATATGTTTTTTAAATATGTTTTTTCATTTTCCCTACTGAAAGAAAAAAACAAACAATAGAAACCATCACATACGTTGTATTGTGTTCCACTACAAATACCATTAAAAAATTATGAGCCATCAAATCTTAATAATCAAAACCAGTACATTTGATAGATTTCTACTGCATTTTGGGAAATATTTTATTTTTAGGATTTATTGGTTGCCAACAATAGAAGGCAAAAAAATGACCAGTTGACAAACAAAGTACCTGTTATGATCACCAGCAATCTTTTGGCTGCAGATAGCTGGTAAACACACAGTTCAATAAAGAACTACAAATTTGCAGTCATAAGCCTCCTGACTCACTGTGGGTGTATGACCCGCCTGTGCCTGCTGAACGAAAGCCCCCAGACCTACTTCAGCTCCACGCTCCAGGATCTCCTCAACTCCTTGCTCCAGGCCCTCCTCAGCTCCAGGCCCTCCACAGCTCCGCGCTCCAGGTACACCTCCACTGCATGGTCCTGTTCCCTGTTCCACCCCTGCTTCACCTCCCTTCTGGACTGCAGTGGGATCGTCTGGAAGCCGCTCTTTGAGAGGGGGAGGGGGACACTGTCACTGTCACCAGCAATCTAGCCCATGCAGATCGCTGAAGAACTACAAATCTGCCAGCAAAAGAACTACAAGATCCAGTCATGCATTACTCATACACCTGGCCTAGATCCTAGATTGCAAACACTCACAGCTGAAGCCGCTCGTGAACTGATTACATGGACTATAAAGTCAGCACACAAACACACAGAAGTTGCTATGTCTTGTTATACTGTTTGTGAACGTTACAACGCGTTTTTCTTGCCTTGCCTTCCCTGTTTTTGAACCTTGCTTTTGTTTTGTTTGTTTTACCCTGTCTGCTGCCTGCCTTTTCACCATTCACCTGCTATATGACCACGACTCTGTTTAATAAACCTGCATTTGGATCCGTACTCCTTTGTCCAGCATCACTTCACATTACAGTACCATTGTGGTTTCCATTAAAACCAATAAAAGCATTACAAATTATGTGATGGTTTCTATTTAATATTTTGTTTTTTCAGCATGGTGGAGAAATTATACTTGCAGCCAATTCAAGTGATGATCATAAATATATGAAAATACTTGGATGGCAATTCTATGTCACATTTTTTATTAATATTTTATTGATTTGTAGTGCATTATTTGTTACAGCCTATATATATATATATATATTGGTCTATGACAAATATTTGGTCGTATGTTGTAGAATATGTCTCATGCTTTTGCACTATTAATTTATTTAGTTTTTAGTTAGTTAATTAGTTAGTAAAATAACAATTTTTTTTCCTTCCAAACTCAAATTTAATTTAACATGTTGCATTTATTAAAAACACAAAGTATAATAGATAACGATAATAAACAATCTTATAATAATGTGCTTATTTTAGTTTCAGTTGTGTCTTTGTCTTGTGAGAGTTGGCAACACTGTCCACAGCCTCTGCTCTGCCTGAGCGCAACATGTAATACCTGGATCTCATTTCATGGATCTGTGAAAGAGATAGATGATGTCTGAAAAAGGGAAAGCCCCTTTTTTTCAAATGATCTTTTTTCTGTGGCTATTCATTCTGCCTGTTGTACCTACACTGTTAAAAATTGTCCCGTTAAAAAACAGTAAGTTACTGGCAGCTGCAGTTGCCAGCAATGTACTGTTATTTTACAGTATGTTGCTGTAAAAATACATGGACTACATTGATATACACAATACTCAAGTGAACTAATTTTGTTCATTGAAAGCGACTGCCTCAAATTGGCCAACTTCTGTATGAGTTGATGAAGTAATGTGTTATATATGCTTCTGCATACTTATAATGATAACTTATTTTTGTTAATTTGAAAAGTTCCTTTTAACCCACATGTCTTAAATTTCACAGCAGCACACATACATGTAAAGCTGGAATTAACAGAGAGATTCTTACTGCATCAGCATCTAAACAGCCACTATCTTTGAGTAAAGAAACATGCAAAATAACATCAGCGTTTCATTGTTCATCTTTGACTCAAACACTGGCTCTACTCTCCTCCACAACAGTGACACACAGAAGAAATTTGCTTCAGGTTTTACAGTAATATACTGTTTTTTCCTTGATTTTACAGTAAACTACTGGCAGCTGTGGTTGCCAGCAATCTACTGTTTTTTTACAGTCTACTTCCATAGTTTAAAATAAAAGTATTTTACTGTTAAAATACATTTTTACACTGTGTTTTTACCTCTCACACCTTTAACCCTTTAAACCCCAGAGCAAATACCTCAGTTTTAATTGAACACTTCCAAGTGTCCACACTACTGAGTGTTCAAGAAACATGGAGCAAAACTGAAGTAAATGAACTAATTAAATGACTAATTAAATGATAATTGAGGATTAGCGATGAACAAATGAAGAAATACTGAAGGGAAAAAACAAGAACAGAACATACAAAAAACTAAAACTTTAATAACAGCTTTGTAATGAAATAACCTGAAGTACAACAAATTATTAAATCATTAAAATAATCAGCAGATGATTAAACAACTCTACAAACAGCATCACCAGCTACACTTATTACTAAAATGTTTATTTTTGTATAACATCTACTAAAATTCTTCTTGAGATAAAGGTTAACATTTTACGTCACCATCATGGAAAATAGAGTTTGCTTTAGCCCTGATATTTTTAACATTAATTTATTTTGGCTGTTGCAATTGTTAAGAACTTTGTTTAAAAATCTATTTTGATATGGCAAGCAAGCCAAAAAACTAAATAAGGTCTTCTGATGTTCATATCGGTCTTTGTCAGGTGACGTCACGTCAAGTGATGTCAGAACTGACAGCTGCTGTGTGAACTTGAAGAATACAGGATGTCTGATAGATTTTGCAACAAGAACGATGCTAAAAAGTACTAATCGGTAAAAAAACACAATCTTAATAAGCACTGACTTATCAACATGATACTACCCTGTAAAGGTGAAGATGTCACATTACAGCATAGGATTGTAACTGTCTGTTGTGCACAAACAAACCAACTGTATGTAGTGTAGAAGAGCTGTAGTAGTCAATAAGAGTTAAAGCCCAGGTGTATAAATGCATTCTGTGCTTAACTGATACGTTCTTTGCAAATTCCTTTACATTTTTGTAACTTTGTTTCTTCCACAGTGTGTATGAGTGCGTTTTGCTGATGTTTCATCCTGTCTTATGTAAACGATATGATGCATTCCTTGACTTTTCCCACAGTGCCTGAATAAAAATATCATTTGTATAATTGTAAATAAATGGAGGATGACATAAAATTTGTTGTTTACTCATTTCTTCACAATAACAAAACTGGTACATCAAAACCAAACACAAGTAAGCAGTTATTACTGAACTAAATAATCCTTTAAAGACCTGAGACAAGTGCTTTTGCTCTAGTTAAACATTAGGTCAATCAGTAGATTGAACTGAATAGATAGTTTAAAGTGACTTACTATTTTTTTGTTTAAAGTACATTTATTGTTCATATTTGTAAAATGCTTTGTAAATGTAAATATTGGATGTAACTAACGAAATAAAACTAAAAGCTGCAATACATAATTAGAAATACTGTAGTTTACTGGTGTTCAAACTAAAACGATGTATATTAAGACATTGATGATATACAGTATGAAATGAAAAGTCGGCGGCAGCGCACTCCGTAGGTTTGCAGTTAATTCAAACAGATCCATATCCTGAATGTAAGACAGCTTATCAAAATGACGATCCCTGGCATCTTTGTTTAGTTTATTGCGGTACTGCGTACTCACGATTTTCTTGTACTTCTCCAGCTTGACCCTTCAATTACTTCCTTTATTACTTCCTTTATTACAGGAATTACTTCCTGCTTTGCTACTGTTCGGACGCTTCTGCCTACTGCTCCGCTCCTCGCACTCCTCCTTTTATATTTTATACTCTAATTTTAACTTGAGCCTATCAGCACAGTGCTCAAACAACACAGCTTGAAGATCAACATCGAATCTACAAACTTTCTGGAATACAACTTTACCAACAAGAGAGGAATTATCGTCTAAACAATCCTCCCGCTACCAGCCGCTTACATTCCTGAGATGGGAAAACACGGCTGTGAAAATGCCTCTGGAGCGTATTGATTTAGAATCTCCCTGCTGCACAAACTGCCACAAACTTCTACAAAAGATTGCAGTCCTTGAAACAAAGTTACTTGCGATCCGACCAGAACTGCCAGATCACGCAGCACCGCTTTATTGTGGACCCTCACATTATACAGTCGGTGAGTGCCACAAATCTACTCCAGCTACTGTTTTGAGTAAAACTTTTGAAAATGAGCGTGATAACAAATGGCAAAAACAAGGTGCGAGACCAAAGGGTACTCGCGGGGTCAGATCACAAAGATCATACGCTACTGCATTAGCGTGCTCTACCCCAAATACAGCTCGGACTCAAATACAGCTTCAGAACAGATATGAAGTTCTCAGTAATATGGGTGAAGAATCCCCAAATGCAGTCAGAAAGAGATCGCATGACTCAGCAGCTAATTCTACACGGAACAGAGGCTCAAGGCCGAGTAGACAGCGGCATTCTGCTCCGATCGCAGCCGAGATAAGAACATTGATTGTTGGAGATTCAATAATCAAACATTTTAGAAGCAGAGCAACAATGACATACTGCTTCCCTCATGCAACAGTTTCTGATATAAACAAAGAGCTTGAGAACATATTAAGGAAACATGAGAATGCAAAACGGATTGTCATTCATGTGGGGAAGAATGATATTCGGAAGGAACAGTCAGAACTGCTCAAGAGAGATTTCTGTGAGCTCTTGGAAACAGTTGACAGATTGAAGATTCAGTCATTCATCAGTGGACCACTCCCCGCAAGAGGGACAAATATGTTTTCACGGCTTCTTGGTCTAAATGCATGGCTGCAGAAAACATGTAACAGGAAAGGACTGAATTTTATTGACAACTTCAATCTCTTCTGGAATCAAAGACAACTGTTTAAATCAGACGGCCTTCATCCAAACAAACTTGGTGGAAAAGTGCTAAAGGACAACATCTTTTTCTCTCTCCATCATCCATCAGCTGTGTGTGCCACTGAACTCAACCCAAATGGCACACACATCTAGCAAATGTCCGGATGTTCACAGGACTTTCCTGAGTGGATTTGTGGCCGACACATCCCAAAAGGACAGCGATAACACCACAACAACCACAGATAACGGACAAACTGCTGTCTGAGCCCTGCACACAGAGAGACTGTGACACAAGAGAACAGCACCAACTCTCAGCGCTCATGGATGATCTCCAGGAAAACAGCCAGGTCAACATATCTGAACAGCCAGAAACCCCAGACCCACAGCCTCTGTCACCAGACACATTCTCACTGTCACCCTGCTCGCCTCTCTTGAATTTTTCAAAAAAGATGGAGGAACTGGTGTTTGCTGGAACTAAACTCTCACACTCCATTGCCACAAGCCCCCAGTTACCAACCAAAAGTCAGCCAGCCTCACACCCATCTCTGAGCCCACCTCGCCCTACACCTAGGAGAGGCCTCAGGTCTTTGCGACAGCGGCAGGTCCCGAAAAACACCTCATCTTCAACTGATGAACTTAAAAGCTGCCATTGATGTGTCCCGGGTGCCTGCTTAGATAACAGTGTCTTTATCAGATGTTTACAGAACAAGCAGGAACCCAGTATGCCTGTAGCATTCTCTACTCAGATATGTGTTGTACTACGTGACAGAAAACTGAAGACTTCTTCAGGCCGTATAGCAAATCATTCAAATTTGGTGTCTATTAAATGTAATTCTGAGACTACGGTAGGGAAAACAGCTAAAACTGTTAAGTTAGCACTTTTAAACATCCGATCACTTAACAATAAGTCACTTTTAGTCAATGATTTTATCAACACAAATTGCCTTGATTTTATGCTTTTAAATGAAACTTGGCTAGATGACAGTTGTAGCGCAGCAGTTCTGAATGAAACAGCTCCTTTAAACTTTGATTATTTGAGTGTTTGCAGAGCTAATAGGAGAGGTGGAGGCATCGCTGCCCTATTTAAAGATGTCTATGAGTGTAAACATGTGTCATTTGGTGACTATTTGTCCTTTGAATATCTGAGTATAGCACTAAAGGGTGCTCCACCCATTTTACTGATCATTATTTACAGACCTCCAAAATATTCTCCAAATTTTATTGATGATTTTACAGAGTTGTTATCAATAGTAAACTCTGAGTTTGACTATTTTACTATTGCTGGGGATTTTAACATTCACATTGATAATCCAGAAATCAATGCTGTTAAAGAACTCATGACTGTCTTTAACACATAACAGCCCTATTGACACCCTCTGCCAATGCATTGATGAAATGAACAGTTGGATGTGCCAAAACTTTCTTCAGTTAAACAAAGAGAAAACTGAAGTCATTGTGTTTGGGAACAGAGATGAGGTTCTCAAGGTGAATGCGTACCTTGGCTCTAAAGGTCAAACAACAAAAAATAAGGTCAAGAATCTTGGTGTGACTCTGGAGTCAGATCTGAGTTTCAATAGTCATGTCAAAGCAGTTACTAAATCAGCATACTATCATCTCAAAAACATTGCAAGAATCAGATGCTTTGTTTCCAGTGAAGACTTAGAGAAACTTGTTCATGATTTTATCAGCAGCAGGGTGGATTACTGTAACGGCCTCCTCACGGGCCTTCCCAAAAAGACAGTCAGACAGTTGCAACTCATCCAGAACGCTGCGGCCAGGATTCTGACAAGAACCAGAAAATCAGAGCACATCACACCTGTCCTCAGGTCTCTACACTGGCTCCCAGTTACATTCAGAATAGATTTTAAAGTATTATTACTTGTCTATAAATCAATAAATGACCTAGGACCTCAATACATTACAGATATGCTCACTGAATACAAACCTAGAAGAACTCTCAGATCTCTAGGATCATATAAACTAGAAATTCCAAGAGTTCAGTCAAAGCAGGGTGAATCGGCTTTCAGCTACTACGCCCCTCGCTACTGGAATCAACTCCCAGAAATGATCAGATGTGCTCCAACATTAGGCACATTCAAATCCAGACTGAAAACACATTTGTTTAGCTGTGCCTTTACTGAATGAGCACTGTGCTACGTCCGACAGATCGCACTATTATGTTTTTCTCTTCTTTTTCATTCTTTTACAACCTGTTTTAACATATTTTTTATCTAGTTTTCTCTATTTTTTCTTTATCTGTTTTTATTTTATTTTTTTCTTACACTTGTCTTTTTATTCCTGTTTATGTAAAGCACTTTGAATTGCCACTGTGTATGAAATGTGCTATATAAATAAACTTGCCTTGCCTTGCCTTGTATGGAATGTATCTCTCTTGCGTTATGTGTCTCTCTCAAGTTGTCTCGGGAAGCGATACCACAAAAATGGCACCGGTGTGACGTCACACACAACAAATGCACGTGACTGACAAAGACCGATTGTTTTTAATGAGGCAGAACCTGTTCTAATTTAATATAATATCGAGTGGTTGACAATGCTTTTCTGGGAGAGTGTCAACAACTGGTACTTCCCTCTTGCTTAATTGAACCAGTCCTGCAGAGCGTTCACAAACAAATGGGTCACCAGGGAATTGAAAGAACGCTGTGTTTGCTCGACCAAGGTGCTACTGGGCAGGAATGTATCAAGCTGTAGAGACATGGGTGAAGAACTGTGAACGGTGTGTGCTTGCTAGAATGCCAAAGCCTAAAACTCGACCATCTTGGACACCTTTCTTGGCTTCTAGACTGTTGGAAGTGGTGGCTGTTGACTTTACCACACTGGAGCCAGCTTCTGATGGTCGGGAAAACGTTCTAGTGATCACAGATGTCTTTACTAAATTCAGCCAAGTGTTCCCAACCAGGGACCAGAAAGCTGATACTACAGCCAAACTTCTTCTGAGAGAGTGGTTTCTTAAATACGGGGTTCCAGAGAGACTACACTCCGACCAGGGAAGAAACTTTGAGAGTGTGGTTATAGGTGAACTTTGCAAATTGTATGGGGTTCGGAAATTAAGAACCACCCCATATCATCAGCAAGGAAATCCCCAATGTGAGCGATTTAATCACACCTTGCATGACTTGCTACGCTTGTTGCCACCTGAGAGGAAAAGGAGATGGCCTGAGCATCTGTCAGAGCTGGTATATGTTTACAATGTAACTCCACACTCTTCAACAGGATACTCCCCATTTTATATGTTGTTCGGGACACAACCACACCTTCCAATCGATGCATTGTTGGGGCAGGTGCCTGACGAGGGCACACAATCGAGTTGGTTGTCAATACACAGAGAACGACTCCATGAAGCCCATCTGAGAGCAAAGGAGTACGCAAACAGTAAAGCGGAGGAACGAGCTGCTAGACATGAAAGCGATGTGTATTGCCCTGAAGTCAAAGTTGGACAAAAGGTGTACTTAAGACACCGCTCATTGGGAAGACATAAAATCCAGGATGCATGGGCACCAGAAGTTTATATCGTGAGAGATGTTCAAGGAACTACGCATGTAGTGCAACCTGAGGGAGGGGGAGAGCAAAAGAGAATACATCGGTCTCACCTTCGACCTTGTCCATCACAGATTCCAGTACCAAAGCCACGTAGCAAGGTATCTCCAGTGGAGAAAAGGGTGGGTCAACATGATGAGGAGATTCAGTTGCCGCCAGATGTTAAGCAGTGTTGGGAGTAATGCGTTACAAAGGTAATATATTACAGTAATGTATTACAATTTCCTGTAACGCAGTAGTGTAAGGCAGGTGTTTTCAAACTAGGGTCCGCGGACCCCAGGTGGGCCGCACGAGAGCGCTAGGGGGTCCGCAAAAAACTTGGCAGAAACAAAAATTTATTTACAAGATATTCAAAATTATTTGGAGAGGAAGCGGCACGAAAGGTAGATTGTGTGTCTTTGTCAGAAAACGCAGTAAGCAGACGCATAAGTGAGATGGTCGATGAAATTTCATCACAAGTTTTAGAACAGCTGCAAGCCAGTGAATACTTTTCACTGCAGTTGGACGAAAGTACTGATATAGCGAATCAAGCACAGCTAATGGTCTATGTACGTTTTCTCGGAAAGGACAGATTTATTGAGGAACTTCTCTTCTGTAAACCCCTTGAAGGCAGAACCACAGGTCAGGACATATTTAATATGATGGATCAGTTCATGACGGACAATTCAATAGACTGGTCTCGGTGTATTAGAGTGTGTACCGACTGTGATGCCGCTATGACCGGTAAGCACAGTGGCGTCATGATAAAAGAGAAAGCACCCAACGCCGTTGGCACACACTGCATGCTTATTAAGAGCCATGAGGCTCTTGTGGCCAAGCGCGGTGAAGATGACTTGCATCAAGTGTTGAAGGATGAAATGAAGCCACGTTATGACAAAGCAGAAGCCACCAAGCTCATCTGTCCCATTAGGAGTTTTGAATCAGTGAATGATTCAAACTGGTTTGATTGTGTTTGTAATGCAAATGCTGTTCTTCAGGTTTAACTTGTCACATTATAATCCTGTGAAAGAAGGTTCCTTTTTCACTTAATGAAAATATAGCAGCAATTTAGCAGTGCCTTAATTAGAAAAGGTACCCAGTTCAATGTAAATATTTTGCAGTTTTCCATAAATACAAGACAGGGGAAAAAAACTACAGAAACTACAAATGTTACAAATGTCCAGATTTAACTTTTCATCTACCAGTGCCTTATTTAGAAAAGTCTTGTTCAGTTAATGTAAATGTTTCGTTTTTTATTTATTTGATTTTTTTATGAAATATAAAATAATTGTGAGAATCATTTTTGGCTATGATGAGTTGCCAACTAATAAAATAAATAGTTTTAAAAACAATACTATTTTGCATGCCTGTGAAATATGAATTATAATGTCTTTACGTTATACAGAATTTTAGTTTACATATTTATACTTGAAATACATAAGTGCTTTTAAACTTTAAGCAAAGAGGTCCCCTGCAAGGACTCATCATATTTGGGGGTCCCTGCGATTAAAAAGTTTGAAAACCCCTGGTGTAAGGCATTACTAATACATTTTCAGTAATATTTTACTCGGTACATGTTCAGTAACGCGTGCGTTACAATAAACTTTTCACCCGGAAGACATTAACAAAGAAAAAATACCACCGTTCTATTTCCTGTTGGTGGTGAGTGAACATACGTCTGTGTTGTCATTAATCTCCCTCTGGCTATTGGAACTATTTACTTTGAACGCGGAATGATTTCAGCCTCTGAGCTCGAGGTTCGGGGCTATTGGCTCAGCCCGATTCGCAGTAACCTTAATCCCTAACGCGCAGCGGAAAAGCGACAAATAGATGCCGCTGTCACGCTAGCTGCTGCAGCGGGTGTGTTTGGAGCTCGCTCTTTTGCATAGATTCACAATTTGCATTTTTATTATCAAATACCTCCACATTTGCTAAATACTACTTAGGGGGAACGATCCCTAAATACATTTTATATAACATTTAACACTTTATACAAATAAATCTACTTTAAAACGTTCTGTCTCTCGAGCATCCGCCTGTTGTTTGTAGCTTAGCCTGCTAGCACCGCTAGTCAGCTAAAGCTACCGACTGCTTTCATTCCCTAATTTTCGCACTTACTGGCTTTGCTCGTTACCCTGTATGATGTCGCTTGTGTCTTCGTCCTTGTGTGCAGGAGAGACATCGATGGAGGCGCTGGACATGGAGCTGGAGTAGTTGGAAGAACGCATCCGTGTTCTGCAGGTGAAGCGAATGCAACTTAGGGCGCAAACAGCCGTGCTCGGTGTGCCCCGGGTTGCAGCTCGCTCACCTGAGGTAAGTACACAATACAGCCGTGACACTCCGTCGACCTCAACCCCTCGTGTTTCTCTGTCCAGGCCCGGCGCACCTAGGACGCGGTTCACCCAGGGGACGTTTACGCCGGCACCCGGCTACCACGGCCCCTGGGTGCAGCCGCGTAGGGTGACCAGGAACCAGAGAACTCCTCCTCCCACGTTCGAGATCTCCACGGAGAACCGCTCCGCCCCTCTCCGCAAGATGGGTCACGATGTGGCTATCATCGGAGAATCCATCGTCCGCCACATCCGCCCTGTTTCCACTTCAGGTAATAAAGTACGCACATTTTGCTTTCCTGGTGCTCACGTTAAGAATATTTCTACACAGATTCCGAGTATCCTGAGCGCTGGCAAGAGCCTCGGTGCCGTTGTCCTCCATGTGGGGACGAACGACGCCGGGCTCCGCCAGTCGGAGATCCTGAAGAGGGACTTCAAGAGCCTCATCGAGACGGTTCGACACACCTCGCCCGCCACGCAGATCATTGTTTCTGGACCGCTTCCTACCTACCGCCGAGGAAATGAAAGGTTCAGTAGACTTTTTGCTCTAAATGAATGGCTATTAACATGGTGTAATAAACAGAAACTGCTTTTTGCCAATAACTGGAATCTTTTCTGGGAGCGTCCTAGGCTTTTCAGTCCGGATGGCCTGCACCCTAGTCGAGTTGGAGCTGAACTGCTGTCGGACAACATCTCTAAGATGCTTCGTTCTGTCTGACTAGTAAGTAAAAATTCACATTTTATCCATATAGACTCTTGTTCGTCCCAATTAAATTACAGTAATACATGTCTAACATACCCCATAGAGACTGTGTCTGTTCCTCGTGTTATTAGATCAACAATTAAACGTACTGTGTGCTCTAGAAAAAATCTATTAAGAATAAAAGCTGAAAATCCAATAAAACATGATAATACAAACTTCGTAAAGCTTGGTCTCCTAAACATAAGGTCACTAGCACCTAAAACGCTTATCATAAATGAAATAATAACATAACAATCTTAATGCACTCTGTCTTACTGAAACCTGGCTGAAACAAAAGGACTATATTAGCTTAAATGAAGCAACTCCTCCAGGATTTACATATAAGCATAAGGCTCGTCAAACCGGTCGTGGTGGTGGAGTTGCAGCAATCTTTAGTGATATCCTTAATGTTAATCAGAGAAATGGAATTATGTTTAACTCCTTTGAGGTATTAGCTCTTAATGTTATGCTACCGGATATTATGCAAAAACCTATGTCATCTCTCGCTATAATCACCATATATAGACCCACAGGACCCTATGTCAATTTTCTAAAAGAGTTTGCTGATTTACTAGTTAAAACTGATAAAATACTAATTGTAGGAGACTTTAACATCCACGTAGATGACTCCAAAGATACACTAGGGCTCGCCTTTATGGATCTACTACATTCACTTGGGATAAAACAAAATGCTGTTGGTCCAACCCATTGCTTAAAGCATACATTAGATCTAATATTGTCTTATGGAATTGAGGTCTTTGATGTAGACATTATACCACAAAGTGATGATGTTACGGACCACTACCTCTTGCTATATAAGCTGCGTTTACCTGAAATTGGCAGATCTGCACCAATATACCACCCTGGTAGGACTATTGTTCCGTCCACCAAGGATGAATTCATAAATAACTTACCTGATCTCTCTTTATTTCGAAATACACCCGCAAACGCAAATGACCTTGACGTAGTAACCAGCAGTATAAATGCCATCTTTACCCAGCACACTTAATACAGTGGCACCCATCAAATTAAAAAAGGCTAGAGAGAATATAACTGCACCATGGTACAATAATCATACTCGCGCTCTCAAAACAGCAACCCGTGCTCTGCAACGTATATGGAAAAAAAACTAATTTAGAGGTTTTTAGAATTGCGTACAAAGACAGTATGTCCAGCTATAGGAGGGCTCTTAAATCTGCCAGGGCCGAGCACCTCCGCAAACTGATTGCATCGTCACTTTTTCTTTGCTGATTGCTGGATAACAACTCCTGGATCTCTTTGTCATCATTCTGAGCTTGGCTGATTTGTTCAAGATCAACTGGTAAATCATAGGCAGGTGCTGTGTTTAAAAAGAGAAAACTGGGTTCTGTGTGACACTGTCTCGACAGGGCATCAGGAACCACATTACACTGTCCTTTACGATAACGTACAGTGAAATGAAATCCCTGGAGCTGTATTGTCCACCTTACTAACCTGAAGGATGGCTTTGGATGTTGAAATGCCCAGACCAAAGCAGCATGGTCGGTTACCACCTCAAAAGGTTTACCTTCCAGGTAATGACGCCATTTTTCAACAGCCCATACCACTGCCAGACACTCTTTCTCTGATGTGGAATATGCTTTTTCTGCCCCTCGCAAAAGCCGGGATGCATATGCCACCACACGTTCTTGTCCTTCATCTTCTTGTGTTAAAACCGCCCCCAAACCATACTCACTGGCATCTGTCTGGACTTTGAAAGCACGGTGAAAATCAGGTGAGATTAAAACCGGAGCACTGATGAGATCTTGTTTGATCATCTCAAAGGCTTGTTGACATTCTTCAGACCAGATCCATTTCACCCCTTTTTTCTTTAGAGTGTGAAGTGGAGCAGCTTTCTCAGAAAAATTCTTAATAAACCTGTGATACCAGCCTGCAAGACCCAGAAATCTTTGGACCTCCTTGAGTGATGCAGGTACTGGGAATGACTGGACAGCCGATATCTTCTCCGGATCTGTCTTACTCCATCTGCAGAGATAACGTGGCCTAGAAATGTCAGTGACGGCTTCATGAATTTGCATTTCTTCAGATTAAGAGACAAACCAGCTTTCTGAAGACAAGCGAACACTTTCTGGAGATGCTTAATATGGGCTGAAATAGAGGAGGAGTAAATTACAATATCGTCAATGTAGACCAGGCAGAATTTGTTTTTGTGCTCTCTTAGCACCTGTTCCATAAGTCTTTGAAAAGATGCCGCTGAGTTTTTAAGTCCGAAGGGAAGACACAAAAATTCATATAACCCTGAAGCTGTACAAAACGCTGTTTTTTCAATACTGGACTGTTCCATCTCCATTTGCCAATACCCACTTTTGAGGTCTAACGTACTAAACACCTTGGCTCCTCTCATTGATTCCAGGATATCAACAATTTGTGGCATTGGATAGGCATCTAGGTGAGTCTTTGCATTCAATCCTCTGTAATCTATACATAGTCTCATATTCCCATCTTTCTTATCTACCACCACTACTGGTGATGCCCACGGAGAAGTGGAAGGCTGGATGATTTTCTTCTCTAGCAGTTCTTTCACTTGCCCTTCAATGAAATCATTTTTATAGATGGAGACCTTGTATGGCTTTTTTCTTACCGGTTGCTGGTCAGTTGTGATGATCTGATGTCGTATAAAGTTAGATCTGCCTAGGTTCTGTGTGCATACCGTTGGCCATTGCAACATCAGATCTTCAAGCTGTGCTTGTATCTCCAGTGTTGTTTCAGCATGCATAGCAGCTTCCACTATAAGATGATGGTCCACTTCACAAATAATAGGAGATGTATCCGCATCCGGTATAGCCATGTAAAATTGGTTGGTGGCTGGTCCATCATGAGAGTAAAAAGGGAACGTGCATTTCTTTTGTGCAACATCAGGCAGATGGAAGTGCAAAGTGCTAAAATCCAAAACCATCTTAGTTTTTTGCAAAAAATCAAGGCCCAGGATTACGGATACTGCTAAATCCTTATCTTCCATCACAAAAAAATCCACTTCATATTTTTCCTCCTTCAGTTCACACATCCATCTCACTATGAAAGATGCACAGAAAGAACTGAATAACAGATTAAAGGCAGCAAGAAGAAATGAAAGAGAGAAATTTTAAATGCACTGTTTAACTAGGAACACAAAAAAATATGGGATTCTATGAAATATATGGCAAATATGGCTTCAAGTAAAAGATACATTAATGTGTTGGATGAAATGGCGAAGGTGAATGAGCTAAATAATTTTTACTGTAGGTTTGGATTGAACGATTTTTCACAGGAGCAATAAACTGCATTGAATGTATTACCGGTATTGGATTCATTTGACATAATTATAGATCAGTATATGGTGGAGAGACTGTTTTCACGTGTCTGTACCAGCAAGGCTTCAGGGCCAGATGACATTTCTGGGCATTTATTGAAATCTTGCAGGGAAGAGCTGGCAGAAGCTTTTTGTCCCATTTTTCAGAAGTCTTTTATTACACACACCGTCCCGTCAATGTGGAAGGGTTCTATCATTATCCCTCTCCCCCAAAAAGTTAGTTGTCAGGAGAATAATGACTATCATCCAGTAGCTCTTACTTCAATCGTAATGAAATGTTTTGAGAAAATCATGATTAAATTCGTAAAATCAGAGGTAAGTTGTTTTCTAGACCCTTTTCAATTTGCATATATGAGCAAGAGGGGGACTGATGATGCTATGATAACAGTGACTCATCATATTATTAAACATTTAGAGGATCCAAGCTCATATGCATGACTTTTATTTGTTGATTTTAGTTTAATTAATTAAGAAGCTAAATGATTTTAAAGTTAATCCATTTTTAATCAAATGGTATTATTCTCTTTTAACCGATCGTAGACAGCAGGTTAGTGTTAATGGAACAATATCTGAGCCAACATTTTCTGAGTACGGGAGCACCACAGGGTTGTGCTAGCTCATCGGTTTTGTTCACTCTGTATACAGACGCATGTAGATGTTCTTATTCTAACAACTACATTATTAAATTTCTCAATATTACCCTACTCAAATATGCTGATGACATGGCCATGGTTGGACTTATGGTGAAAGGAAAGGAGGAGCTAGAGAGGGCCTACTTTGAGCACATAGAACATCTGGTGACATGGTGTGAGCAGAGTGCTTTGTCACTAAATGCTATGAAAACTAAGGAATTAATTATTAGTAGAGAAGGGCAGCTTATATGTCATCCAATTACTATCGAGGGTCAACATGTTGAGATTGTAAACAGTTTTAAGTACTTGGGGATTATTTTAGATAGTAGCCTAAATTTTGGTGAACACGTAGATTATATCTATAAGAAGGCAACACAGAGACTCTGTCTCTTAAGGAAATTAAATAGTTTTAATGTTAGTAAGGGTATTCTGAGGAAGGTTTATACCAGTCTGGTTGAAAGCATTGTCTCCTATAATATTTCTTGCTGGTACGGTAATCTTGGAGCTAGAAGCAAATATAAACTTACAAAGATCGTTAATACGGCTAGTAAGATCATAATGGACCCCCAGAAGCAGCTTGTGGAGCTGTATATAAACCAGACCAGACGAAAAGCCTCACAGATAGTTCAGGACTCAACTCATCCTCTTTATTATGAATTTGAGAAGCTTCCTTCTGGTAGACGATACAGAGTACCCACAGCAAAAACGAATATGTTTAAGAAATCTTTTATACCATCTGCTATTACCATATTGAATAAGTGACCATGAAGTAGTCTGTATGTCTAGGGTTGTGTGTTGGTAATCTGTGATGTAGGAAGCTTTGTCTTTGTGTTTGTGCTCCGTTTGTATTTTGTATTTGTTATGTTTGGGAGGCCAAAAACGAATTTCCACACGTGTGGACAATAAAGATTTCAATTCAATTCAATTCAGATGATACTGCCATCTTAGGCTTATTGAATAAGAACAGAGATTTATCTGAATATTTTTTTAGAGATTGGAAGATTTGCGAGTTGGTGCGATGATAATTTTCTAGCTTTAACCCCCAGGGGTCGAAGCCCGCGTATACGCGTTTTGACGTGTTTTCACATGAAAACTACGAAAAAAACTTAAATGACACTTTCAGTTTTGATCGTACAGATATGAGCAATACATTAATCGAATCTGTTAGGTGTCTAGTTTTTTTGTGTACACTCACAATAACAACAAAAGTGTGTGCTTTTGCAAAATAAGGAAAATAAACAGTGAAGGCACTTTCTCTTTTCTCTCTCCGTGAACTGGTTTACAAACACGTCAGTAATATGCACTGAAACTCCGCGAAAACTAAACACACAGACATGAGACATATATCTATAGAAAGCTTGAAGTGTCTACTTTTAAATGCAGCAGTGCATGTTGAAAACAATTATTGCTTGATAAAGTAATCCGTATGAAACCAACGCTATGTCTAGCTTCTCTATCGGAGGTCATTATTTGTAATGCGACCACGCCCACGAGGCTTTGTTATTACAATCGTCCACGTGAGGCTCGCGCAACATGTAAACTGAGGTCAGAAAAAACAGCGGAATCTTCACGAATACATGAGACATACACATGACAGACATACCTGCATAAAGCTTGGAGGATGAACTTTCTAACTCATTTTGAAAGCAAATGTTGTCTCGCTAGGTAATCCATACAATTCTCCCAGCAGAGCGCGCATCACGCCGGCTCTTCCCACTTCCGCCATTAATACAAACAATGACGTAGGCTGCCCACACGCCCACAGCGCGCTGGCTAGAACGTGACACATGTTATACGTGTTATTAATTTAATTTTTATTTATTTTACCGTAGTTGAACCTGTTAAAAGTTTGGAAAAAGTTAACTAAGGCTGCAACTATTTGGGCAATATATATTTAAGGTCTTAAATTATTATTTAGATTATTCTTGTGTTTTGTCATTATGCCAGAGTCATTCAGAAATTATTATTAAATGCTGGATTAATGCACAAGAAAGTTTTTATTACAACGGTTTTGCAAACACGTTTTATACCATTTCAAATATTTCCCTCCATTTCTCAGTGAATATAGGCAATGTATTTTGATGCATTTAAACAAAACAGATTTGTTAAACAGATATATTTATTAAAATAAAATTTTAGTCACCAAACATATTAAGAAATTGAAAGATAATACAATAAAATTCAAGCAAAATATTGAAAAAAATTACAACCTACAAAATTTTAATTAAATGTAACAAGCATTTAGTTTGGGCTAGCTTTTCCAAATGGACATTGCTTTCCAATGTCCTTGATGGGTGAGTGGGGGAGTGTCTTTGTCTCTCCAGGTGTGAATTATTCATGACCATTGTCACTCACGCATAGACCTGATGAGCCAAACAAACTTAACAAAATGTAAATCTTTGTAATGTTTCCTTTAAAAGTGAGAATAAAATAATTTTTACAAAATTGTGAAGTAAATATTCTAGCCTACCAGAATGGTTACTCAAAAGTCTTGCTCAAGCACATTTAGTGTGGTTTTTTGGACCATTTCAGCTACATTTTTTTCTCCAAATCCTACTAACCACGCATATTTTTTTTCTAAAAAACAAAAGCATGTACATCAATAATTGTCACATATTGTTGTAGCACAGTTTGTTCTGAATACAAATAAAATATATGTTGGCCAATACCATGTAATAAATAGCTGAAATTAGCACAAATGTCAGGGCTTGTCAAAACATCTCAGGGGCCCCAAAATCACCTCAGACCCCTGAGGGTTAAATGTCAGTAAGACAAAAGAGATGGTGTTTGACCCTAGAGGAATTGGTGATCATAGGCCTGTGACCATCAATACTCAAACCATCACACAGGTCACTTCATATAAGTGTCTTCTTTGATAACTCACTGAAATGGAATATACATGTTGACAATCTCTGCAGTAAACTTCAGCAACGACTGTATTTTTTGCGATGTCTGAGAATCTATAGAGTGGATCAAAAATGTATGATCATGTTTTAAAAGGCTGTGTTTGAGAGTTTAATAAGGTACGGCATCACAGCCTGGTTTGGCAACTTGTCTGTGCAGCTGAGATCCAAAGTAGTCCGTTTGATTCACACCGCGTGGAAAATTATTGGTGTATCAGAACAGATGTCATTGAAGAATATGTACGAACAGGACACATTAAGGCGTGCTTAAATGGTTTGTGACGTATCGCATGTTCTGCACAATGAGTATGAGTTGCATATGTTCAAGAGTCTTAAATATTTTCCTATGCATAATTCACTTTACAAACAACATCTAATTTACCCAAGGCATTTTTTTCAATATATAGAGTCAAAACATCACTATGTAATGTGGATCTTTACCTAAGCATTCATATATAAACATTAATAAGCACAGTTTTATACAGTAGAGTATTTTAAACAGTGCACATTAAATATATACATGATTATTTGAATCTAAAGGTATATTGAAATTAAATATTCTATTTTGTGTCCCTTTTGTGAGATGGACAATTGTAAACTATGTGTCTCTTTGTGTCTTGACAATGTAGATTAGATAGAATGTTGATTAGATCAAGAAGCCGTTTTGCAAGTTCTGGGCTCTTAACACCTTTGTTCGGAAGAACAAAGGACTTATGGTTCTCCAGTATCTCCATTGCCATTTATAAGCTTAACAAAAGGGCCAGAGTTAAGTGTTAACTCTGCAGCATTTGTTTATATTGAAAATTAGTTTCCACACATTCCTGACTTTACCACTGATCGCTACATGTATGCTTTGATGTCTTTTCTGTGTTGACATTAATGGCGGCTGCTTTAATTTTGACTCTATCTTTGATATCAGAGTCTCTTTTCCACAAAACTAAACTGTCTAGATTATTTCTGAGAGTGGTTGTAGACAAGGTAATATTAAGAAATGGCAAAGTTTTTCTGTATTTAACTACAAGGACATCTGAACTCATGCGGACTAGGGGTCCCTTAACATTTAGCAGACTGTCAGAATTATCAGGTAATCCACTGTAAGTTATGGCTGACTGACAAAATCTCTCAGTGAATTCACTCACAGATTCAGCTTTCCTTTGTACACAACAAGTGACTTTTGACCACACTGTAAAAAATGTAAAAAATAATTTTAACAGTAAAAATCTGTACAATCTACAGTGAAAACATGTTAAATGATTAACAGCTTATTTCTGTACAAAATACGGAAAATAGCTGTAACAGATCTAACCTTTGTTTTCGAGAAAGTAGGCAGAGTGTCTGAAATCTCACCATACACCCTCATTCACTAGTCCCTAAATCAGTTGATTAGTTTTGACAGAGCGAACGACCACAAATGACTGAATTGATGAACACCTGCAGCTAACAAGCACAATCACTGAAGGACAGAAAAAGAAATAAAACTATACAGCCTTACACCAAACCAACTGAATAAAACCAAGGATTAAACAACTCCACAAACAGCATTACCAGTTTCACTGATTAAAGTTTGACTTAATTTAAATATTCTGCAAAGAATATATGATAATTAACAGAGGTTTATATTTTTTTATTGAAAATGTTTCATTTGACCTTACCATCATTGAGATCAGAGGCTAATTTAGTTCAGTTCTTGAACCGTTGCTCTTTCATTTTAATATTTCTCTGGCTGTTATAACTGTGTTTCTAAAACTCATCAGTTATAGCAAGAAAAGCTGTCAGAACCTTTAAGTACTTATTACAGATTATTATTACAGATAATAATTTTACTTATTTTATGTGATGTTATGTGGGACAATAGTAAAGATTCCAGAAGGGTCAACAAACACTTATGAAGGAATTAATAACTAGAGTTTCATGCACAAAACCTTGAGAGCTCCAGCATCTCCTTTAAGACACACAGACATCAACCATGGTTGCTAAAAAAATAGTAAAAAAGCTGCATAATTCATTCATGCCACAATGCATGCTGGGTAACAGCATAGTACAAAACTAATGCTGCAATGCATGCTGGGAGTTTTGTACTATGCTGGTACCCAGCATGCATTGCAGCATGAATAAATTATGCAGCTTTATGGTCTTAAAATTTCTTTCTTTGCTTTTATTTTGTTTTTGGGGTATAATATTTCAGTACAGTGTTTTGAGTTGTTCTGGCTTGATTTTTATATGATATTTATTTTTTGATTGTCACCATTATTGAGATTCAATGACTAATTGTTGATGTCTGTGTGTTTCTAAGTTCTGCCATAGATCAAACATTTTCATTGTGAATGGTGTATTTAGACCTGTTAAACAGGCATTGATTGCTGAAGCTTCAGTGGTTTCATTTACATGTGTTATTCAATTCTCACACAGAGCTAATATGATATTCAACAAGTACACAAGAAGGCAAGGGTGGCTTTGATGTCATAGTTAAATTCTTCAAACTTATTTTAATAATTTGTTTTGGCTTTTGATGCTATACAACTAGTGTTATTAACACCAATAATTATAGTAGCTTAAATAAAAACTAGATTTTCAACAAGAAGTTGAAGAGCCCAACTAAAGCAGACTCTGTCCTCCATCATGGTGACTTCAAATGAACAACAAAAATTTTATTAAAAGCTTTTGTTCTCGTTCAATTAAATTAAATTCACCTTTATTTGTATAGCGCTTATACAATGTAGATTGTGTCAAAGCAGCTTCACATATAAGATTATAGTAAATTGAAACAGTGTCAAAGTGACAGAAATTGAAACAGTGTCTGTCTCGTGACAGAAATAGTCAAAGTTCTGTAAAATGAACCTCCTGATGTTTGTGGAGTTGCTTAATGATGTTCTGCTGAGATATTGAGAAAATATATTTTTATTGTGTAATTATTTTTATTAAAAAAATTATTTAGTTTTATTCTCATTTGATTTCATCTTTGCTTTTGGCTGTAATTTGTGTTTTTCTTTTCTTCAGTGATTCTGCTTGTTAACAGTTGTTCATCAATAATTCTGACTCCTCCTTTAGTTAGACACTTAATTATCTCATTAACTTCATCACTGTCTGAGTGTTCAACCCTCTGTAGTGAGCACCCTACTGAAGATTTTGCTCTGCGATTTAAGGGGTTAAATGTGTTCGATGAAAAATACAGACTGTGAAATGTATTTTTAACAGAAATATTCCGTAGATTGAATTTACAAATGTAAAATGTTAAAAACAGTCAGCCTGATCTCACAAGGAAACGTAAGTATTTTACGTTTTGTCAGTTTAGTGGCTAATTCGTACGAATTCGTACGAGTTCAGTCGTACGAAAATGTACGATTTTAAAAAGGAGGCGTGGCACCTAACCCCACCCCTAACCCCAACCGTCATTGGGTGATGGGCAAATCGTACTAATTTGTACGAATTCATACGAATTAGCCACTAATCAAAAGTTACGAATTGGCCGTGAGATAGCGTTGAAACAGTAGATTACTGGCAACCACAGCTGCCAGTATTTTTTTGTAAAATAAAGAAAAACAACAGCAAAATACCGTAAAACCTTTTTGTGTCACCATTGTGGAGAATAGTAGCGGCTGTGTGCAAGTCCAAGATGAACTGGGAGTATCTGATGTTATGCTGCATCTTCTTTTATTTAAATGTAACGGTGTAGTTACTAATGCAGTGGAAATCTGTTTAATTCCAGTCACACATAAACACAATAATGCATTTAATGACTTTGCATTATTTAAAAAGTTTTTGTAGTGAACTGATGTGCAATGATTCTCAATATCAATATGCTCAGATATATTACTTAGACATTTAAAATATTGCTTTTAATGCCAGTAAATGCCAATTAAATTATTTCTGCAAATAAAAATTATTAACTCAAAGATTTGTAAATAATCATTGAATCAGTTAATGAATACATTTTTCTCTTGTAAAAAATACAACATATTTCTGTAAAAACAATTTTACAGAAAATATCTGTATTTTTTACTAAAAAGTTCTGGTAACCATAACTGCCAGTATTTTTCCGTAAATTTTACAGAAATTTTTTTTACAGTGCAGTCAATCTTTGGGCTAACAATGTTTTTTGAGCTTTTGAATGAGCTTTTAAAACTTCCTCTCTCTCAAATCGTCTTTACTGGCATGTTGTAATTCAGAAGTCACAGCACACTCAAAACTGTTGAATTCAGATTCTGTTGAAATTTGAGACTTTAGCTGGGTAACTTCTGGTAATGACAGTCATAGAGACGCATTTTGCTAATCAGTGCTCTGCTAAACTCTGAAAAATTTGTGTGTGCTGAAGGTCAGCTTTGAGACAGTCTGTCTATTTGTTTAAATCCTAATGTTCTGGAAATTGTATTTGAACAACAGAAGTGTTGTCATGAAAACCCCCAGTTCTCTCAGCACTTATAGCACCACAAACCTACACTGAACCTACAGGCACATCATTTACTGACTAGATGAAATGTCTGTTTTTTAAGTCAGGATAATTTTTATCAGACTGACTACATAATTCAATGTTTTTGATTTCTTGAGGTTCAATTGTATTGTTAATGAGATTATCTTAGCACAAAGTTCTTGTATCTGTTTCTCTAATTCTAATTTAGCCTGAGCTTGTTGTTTAGCTTGAGATAAACTGAATTCTCTGTAGCAGCAGGCCTTTCACATTATTTTTGCGAATGGATGCATCAAGACCTCCGTGAAGTTGGCACCCCATAAAAACAAATAAACCCCAAAACTATGCCACTCGTTTGTGCTAGGTTTGTGCTGATTTGTGCCGCAAAAACAAACGTTTGTGCTGGTTTGGGGTCTGAGATATTAAGCATTATTTTTTTGACCGTGTGACATCACTTTCCACCCCATGTTGCTTAAATGACTTCAAATCAGCACAGGTTGTTTGTGCTCGATTTGTGCCGTTAAAACAAACACTGTATCTGTTTTCCTCCTTTAGATATAAGCAAAATATTTCGGGAGCCGTGACATCACTCTCCACCCCATTTCCTCTAAATCGCGCCAAACTGGTGTCATTCATTTGTGCTGGATTTGGGCTGGTTTGTGCCGTTAAAACAAACAATTTATCTATTTTCTTTGCTTAGATATAATTAAAATATTTCGGGAGTCGTGACGTCACTCTCCACCCCAGGTTGTCTATATTTTCACAGAGAGGCTACTACAGGTGCGAAATGCCTCTGTTGTTTAATACTGCCGTTTGAAATGCCCATAACACTCACTCGGATGTTGTTTAAAATAAAGCATCTCAAATGAAAATTCTATCAGCACAAACAAATTAAAATACTTTAGAAAATCACATGTGGGGTGATGTCATTATCTTTAATTCAATATTTAATATTTTAATAATAGAAGCAGCACTAACAAATCTTTCATAGGTAAATCCAGCACAAATGAAACACACCAACGAGACTATTTTAGTAAATATGAAGCAACTGGGGTCGAGAGACCTCTGAATGATCTTATATTATTTTTAGGCCTACAAATAATATTTTTTTGCAGCACAAACGAGCACAAATTGTGAGCAAACAAAAATAACATATTCGTGCACGAAAATAAATATCTTATGTTCATTTCCACTGCACAAACCAGCACAAATCTAACCAAATATTTTGGTTATATCTAAACAGCACAAACGAATATGACACCTGTTTTGTGCGATTTAGAGGAAATAATGGGGCGGAAAGTGAAGTCGCGGCTCCCGAAGTGTTTTGATTAGGCAATATCTAATCAATAAACATAGATACAGTGTTTATTTTAACAGCACAAACCAGCACAAATCTAGCACAAACGAATGACACTTGTTTTATGCGATTTAGAGGAAATAATGGGGCAGAAAGTGAAGTCACGGCTCCCGAAGTGTTTTGATTAGGCAATATCTAAACAATAAACATAGGTACAGTGTTTATTTTAACGGCACAAACCAGCAAAAAATGAATGACACCTGTTTTGTGTGATTTAGACAACCTGGGGAGGAGAGTGACGTCACGGCTCCCGAAATATTTTGATAAGGCAATATCTAAACAATAAACATAGATACATTGTTTATTTTAACGGCACAAACCAGCACAAATTGAGCACAAACGAATTACATCAGTTTGGTGTGATTTAGACAACCAGGGGTGGAGAGTGACGTCACGACTCCCGAAATATTTTAATTATATCTAAGCAACGAAAATAGATAAAGTGTTTGTTTTAACGGCACATACCAGCACAAACGAATGACACCAGTTTGGCGTGATTTAGAGGAAATGGGGTGGAGAGTGACGTCACGGCTCCCGAAATATTTTGCTTATATCTAAAGGAGGAAAACAGATACAATGTTTGTTTTAACGGCACAAATCGAGCACAAACGACCTGTGCTGATTTGAAGTCATTTGAGGAACATGGGGTGGAAAGTGACGTCACACGGTCAAAAAAATAATGATATATAAATATCTCAGACCCCAAACCAGCACAAACGTTCGTTTTTGCGGCACAAATCAGCACAAACGAATGGCATAGTTTTGGGGTTTATTTGTTTTTATGGGGTGCCAACTTCACGGAGGTTGCATCAAGCCCTTTCTTGCATTCTTCTAATGTCCAAACATTCAATGCCAAATTTCTTTGTCAAATTTAGTCTGAATGACTCTGTTATTAATGAGTCCATGTGCTGTCCTAGCAGTGATTTGAATTCCTGATCTGACAATAAAGGAGTTAATAAACTACCTTTTTCAGTTTTGGGGTTCAGTTTAGTATTTTTCCTGAACATTCTGTGAGTTTATCACAAAGTACAAAACTAAAACTTTTCTGATGAAAGTGTAGTAATTTCTTCTCTGCCAAAACAGAGAGTAACAATATTAGCACATGGGGCATTGAGTCTCAGCAACTAGTGCCAGCATTAGTTCCATGCAAAAGAAAAGCATGGCGACACAAGAAGGCAGCGCCCTATAAAATGAATTGTTTGCACCTACATTTCATAGACGAATGCAACTGTCAAAATAGTAATGCAAGACCCTTAAAATAAATCAATCTACTTGTTATCGAAAGGCCAGTGATGGATAAGTGCAAGCTTGCTTGTAAAAAAAATAATAATAATTGGATCATCACATTTGGACTGCCACCTACTTATATATTTTTCTGTTGTATCACACTTTTCATATTCCACTGTTAGTCTAACTTATAAAACTTCAAAATCATTACAAATTAAATAAATTTATGAATGACAGTAATATAACATAGACATGGGCAGCAAGCCAGAAAAGCCCACAAAAGCTTCCCAACTGCAATGGGGAAAGCAATCCCTTAGGATAAACATACCTTATTAGGTACTTTATCTCCAATTTTTGAAAGAATAAAAGATTTATATTTGTTTGATTTAATATTGAAAATTTAAAGTTTAAAAATCCCGATCTTGTTCCACACCTCGAATGTTGTAAAAATAGCCTGCTCTTTATCAGACTTTTGGTTTGTCTGTCAACAAATGTAGATTTGTACATTTGCGAACCCTTGTTCACGCAGACAGATCTGCCGTTTGTGCGAAAGTAGGACAGCAGTAAAAACAAATGCTCAATCACTTTTGTTAAAAAAATCCTGGGTTAATATTGGAGTTACTTTTGCACGCTGGAGGAAGGATGACACCATGGCTGAAGTATTTCTTTTCAGGTAATGTTGTTTTAAAACTATTTTAGTCACACAAAGCTTATGTAGATTGTGTTTTACGAATGGGCTATAGGCATGGAAGTGTTGTTCAGCCACTGAAATCTTCTGGTGAAAGATTGATGTGACTATTTTAAATTTCATAAGAGACCTTTTACAGAATCGATAATGTAGATTTTTTTTTTAGTTTAACAACAAAACATAAGTAAATAGCGCTATTCTGCCTAGCCTGCTTTACTGAGGTGAGGTTGGTTTTATATTCACATTGGTTCATTTTTGAACAATGACAACCTGTGACAGTCCCTATATTGTTTACCAAGCTCATTGAATATTCGGTCTGAAATAGCATGTAATTATGGCTTAGTAATAACTTTAATTCCTGCACCCCGAAGAACTAAGCATCGCTTTAGGACAAAGCGTGTGAGAGAGACCAGCGATCCTTGCATGCATAAAATATTGCACATTATGACAAGTTTTGTACACAACTGAAACACATACTACTGATAACATTCATTCATTTATTTTCTTTTCGGTTTAGTCCCTTTATAAATCAGGGGTCGCCACAGCGGAATAAACTGCCAACTTATCCAGCACACGTTTTATGCAGCGGATGCTCTTTCAGCTGCAACCCATCACTGGGAAACATCCACACACACCTATTCATTCACACACACTACGGACAATTTAGCTTACCCAATTTACCTATACCACATGTTTTTTTGGACATGGGGAGAACATGCAAACTCCACACAGAAAAGCCAACTGACCCAGCCGAGGCTCGAACCAGCAACCTTCTTGCTGTGAGACGAACGTGCTACCCACTGCGCCATCGTTTAGCCCAACTGATAACATGCTAGATATAATACACTGTTTCATTTGGAATTGTAATCTTATAAAGTAATGTAAAGTTTTCTAACTGGCAAATTACATTATCTAGTGGGTTGTCTTTAAGGTGTGTGTTTGTGATTTCAGGGGGTGTGGTTTTGGACGGTGGGGGAGGGACAAAAGTGTTTTCAAAGCTATTATGCTAACGGTTAGCATTTTGGCAGATCACCTACTGCACCTTTAATGGGGTGGTCCAGAGTATAATTTTTAAGGCTTGTTTGTGTTCATAAGATGCAAAGCAATGTCTGCTTATGCTTCATTTATAGAAAATCACAGTATTTTATATATATATATATATATATATATATATTACTTTGATTATATACAACTTCTCTGCTAACATGAAAACGATTGTCATATTTCCTAGTTCCTCTGAAAGGCCCGCCTTTAAAAGGCTCTGATTGGTCAGCTAACATAATGTGCTGTAATTCGCAGATCGGCTCCACGTCACCAGTAAAGCATCACACCTCCACAAGCATGTGCTTTGATTCTGCTGTGCAAATAGTGTCAATCCGAGTAGCTATTAGCTGTATCTGTTGAGCCTTAATCAGACAGAAAATGAAAAGGATGAACCTCATGCCTGCTCTCTAAAATAAAATCTGACAAGTGTCTGTAATGAGTGAAAATAGGGTGTCGCAATGTTATGTATGAGAATCGCCATGTTATGTATGTGTGTGTGTGTGTGCATGTGAAAAGCCAGTAAATGCATGTAACACGAGAACAGCATGTGTGCAGGACCGATGTTTCTTTTTCTTTAATGCTCGGATTAAGTTCGAGGGGAGCTATCCTGTATTTTTTTTACTCAACTCAATGCATTACATGTCTTTTACATATTTTCAAAATAAGCATGTGTAAGTAATATGAAACGTTCAGATATCTTTTGCGAGTTCATTATCTGAGATGTATATTTATAAGAATGAGTTTTAACCACAGTAGTTCGAACTGTAGTTCTGCCTAAAAAGTTATCAGCATGATGGTAAAAAACTACATATCTAGTCAAACCATTCTTCTGCAATCTTATACCAAAAACAGAAATAAGGGCAATATTAATACATGTAAGAGAGTGTTGATATTATGTGATTGTATTGTATTGCAATATGGAGCAATTAAGTGTTAGTGTTAAATCAAAAGTAATTCACAAATGCATGAAAATGAAATAATTTAATGACAATAATTCTCTATGGTTAAAATTGAATTAATTACAAATAACTGTATAAAATGATAAAACATGACATGATAAAAACATATGATATAAATTGTACCCAGCTTAAATATAAAAATGGAGTTACCAGAGGTAGAAGGAGAGACAGGGGGAGGGAGAGACAAATAGAGTAAGTAGGCCTCAAAGAGTCAGAGAAGATAGAGTTCAGATCAGGAGAGGAGCAGAGCAGGAAAGCGCAGAGAAATAAAAGAGACAGAGCAAAGTTCACCAGCTATTTTGTTTCTTTCTTCACCATGAGACCAAAGCCCAAATACTGAGACATTAAAACTGACCAATCAACATGTGACCACATCGTAAAACCCCCAAAGTCCACACACCAGGCCCTGATCTAATCAGTATCTGCCTTTGGAATTTGTGAGCCTTCTTTGTTGAAAAAGACATGTTTTGCCATATAAACAAATGCATATGATAGTTACACTCTTACATAATACAAAGAAAGTGGCCATAAAGAGAGACATTGCAAGCACTGCTGAAGATTATGGGTGTTTACAGTGGTTTGACTGATAAATATGAATTTGTAGCTAAATTCTTGGTGTCAAACAGTATTTCCTGTTGTTTACATCCTTGTTACAACATACCTTTAACGTTAGACACTGTGCATGTCCTAGATCAATTTTAACAAGTAAAATACATACAGGTTGTGGCTCACAATCCACAGCTTCTGCTTGTTGGAGCTGCTCCTTTAAAAAGTTTTTAGCCGAATCCAGCACTGAACTGGGAGAGATTCTGGAAGCTGTCCTTTGTCAAATGCTAGCTATATATTTTTAAGAATTCCCTGGAACATATTAAATTAAACTGTAAGCACTTCTCTGTGTCGTGCCCTTTGGAAGCCCAAATATGGAAACAGAACAAGCTCTGTGGAAATAGCAGCTTTGGACAGCATTTTAGCTTTCTGTGCTATAACATCACTGCCTCTGACCACGCCCTTCACTGCGCAGGATATTTGCGCGTGGTAAATGCATGCAACCGGAAACCCTTGTGATCTCACTAGCCCGGAGGTATTTTTTTGTAGTCCCCAAAGTTCGTTAACTGTAGGCTTTGCTAAGCTTACTCTGTAAAAGCCAATGTCTCCCTTTGCATTAAATGTTGAGCGTATTACATTCAGAGGTGTTATTTATGTTTACACAGCAACATTATACATGAACTGAAGTTTAAAATATATTATCGTAGTGGACCACCCCTTTAAATTACATGTAAAATAAAGGCATTATTTTGTAATATGTTGTAATTGTGTTTTCTGGAAGGATACAAAAGACATAAATGATCTGACAGGCAGAATACAACTTTTTATTAAGGTAGATGCAGTTTCAGGTTGTTTTAGTGTCAGTAAGCCCCACATTGTCACACACAAACTTAGTAATTGTTGCGCAATTAATTTCTTTGGTGATGGTCATGCTAGAAATCATGGTACTGCAAAAAAAAGCAATGTTTCATAGTCCATGTTTTTGGTTTGAAATTTCACACGTTTTTGTTTTTTTCCCCAGAACTCGTCAGATCATAACATTGTAATGTGTGCACATACAAACTTCTAACCATCACAGTTAACACCGTGTTCATCTGCATTTAAGTATACACATTTTTAAATGTAATTTTTCCAATTCAGCTTTTAACCTTCCTGTTGTGTTCGGGTCAAATCTGGCAGATTTACAACTTAAAACACTCATAAATATTGTGTTTTACATCTGATTGCCTCAAGGCCTTTTGATATCCTCCACACTGTGTGCTTTAACATATAAAAGTGATGATCACCTCTTTCATTGAATTTTGAGTGTTTTAATCAACCTTGTTACACCTGTGGTGTTCCATAGGAAATTAATAGGTATGCAGACTATATTCATCCATCAGACAGAAAACATCCCCATATACACAACCCCAACTCACTCACTCACTCACTTCAGACTGAACAATGTCTTTTTCAGGTATACATCTCTTTTCCGCACTTATGTGCCAATCCTCCAGCTTGATCTCACAAGGAAACGTAAATATTTTACGTTTTGTCAGTTTAGTGGCTAATTCGTACAAGTTCAGTTGTACTAAAATGAATGAATTTTAAAAGGTGGCATGGCCCCCAACACCACCCCTAAACCCAACCGTCATTGAGGATAATCAAATCATACTAAATTGTATTAATGAGATTGTACGAATTCATACGGATTAGCCACTAAATCAATATGTATGAATTGTTGTGAGATATCATTGGATCCTCCAACGTGAATCAACTTCCTGATAAAACAATGTATCATATCTTCACACAGACTATACACGTGTCTGTTATGTGAACCCATCTGTGTGTCTTTCTTTCTTTATTTCTTTCTTTCTGCCATTCTTTGTTCGGCCTATTTCTGGGTGTAGCAGGAGCACTTTTAGCTTAGCATCAATTATTTTATTGGATTAGACCATTAAACACTACTTTGAGACATTGTTCACAGCTAAAGAATGTTGAATAAAAATTTGGTGGTGTAAACGTTTTTTTTTGTGTGCTAATATAGGAGCAGTTTAAACAGACAGGTCAATTTTGACCGGGAACACCAAAGTAAGGGGCGGGATGTGAACACGACACGAGGGTTAAATGTACTTTTTCCAATTCACATGTCTTTGGACTGTGAGGGAAACCAGAGCACTTGGAGGGCACATGGCTTGTATGGTTAGGAACTTGTGGAGCTGGATGGATTTGCTCTTCAGTGTTTGGACTTTCAGCAGTGAAAATTAAACCACACTGAACTGAACTAAACTGAATTTTAACTCTGAAAACTGAACTGACATTGTTTCAATTAACTATAATCTTCTATGTGAAGCTGTTTTGACACAATCTACTTTGTAAAAGCGCTATAGAAATAAAGGTGAATTGAATTGAACATGGTCAGCTGTCCCATGTGCACATTTGATCTTGAGTCCAAGGGATGAGGTTTGCACTTTGCAAGTGACCTTTCAATGTGTCCATCCCCTCAAAATAAATAAATATACAAAAAAGGGGACAAAGCTGAAGAAGATGAAAGATGGTGGGCATTGAACGACACAAATTCCACCCAAAAATGAAAATTTGCTTTTAATTGGATTCATTTCAAAAGCACTCAGTGCATTGTCAAGAGCTGTATTAAATATTTTCCATATGCAATTGTTTTTTAAATCTCAAAGTGATGGTACCCACTGAGTTCCGTTATATTGTTTGGAGAGAAAAGTTTGTATCCATCATTTATGTCTGTGTACTGTGTATTTTTATTATATACTTTGCACAGCATTCAACAACAACAAAAAATACAAACTACTAACTAAATTTTATGTTTTTTATTTCTCTTGATTTTTCCTCTTTTAAATTGTATTTTTTATTTTACCACATAATAATCTGGGTGTACACATTTTTGGACCATCATTTTAAATTATTTTAGTTTCAGTTTTGACTTTGGGTACTGCCTAATCTAATGAATATGCACAAATAAAGGTCACACTTTATTTTGATGGTCCGTTAGTTGAATTTAAGCTACATTGCAACTAATTCTCAGTAGATTATAAGTCGGTTGTTAGGTTGGGGTTAGGGTTAGGGTTAGTGTAAGTTGACGTGTACTTGCAAAGTTTCTTATAGTCAGTTAAATGTCTGTTGAAGGATTATTAAATGTCAGTATCAACAGATATTAAGCTGAGAGTCTACTAATATTCAAATGGACCATCAAAATAAAGTGTTACCCACATTTATGCTGGATATAGCTGCATATACATTAAAAACATAAAATGCAAATAATATAAAAAAAATAAATATTTGCATATGTTTATATTTATATAAATTGTATGATATATAAATGTTTAATACGTACATATGTACGCACATGCAATGGGTTAACCCATTGTATTAATAATCTTAACTTGCTGGCTTCTATCAAGTGACAGACTTTAAATCAAGCACAACAATTAACATTAGCAAAGAAAAGACTTTATAATCAGGTAAGTCTATTTTAATATCTATACAAACTACCCACCAAACACTAGACGTTGTGCGGACGTGCAGATCACGTATATTTTGCGTCAGTCCGTCCGAGATCATATCTGCACGTCAATTCTACGTACAAATGCGGTCAACATACTGACGTCGGACTGCGACCACTTTTGGACATGAATTCAACGTTTAAAACTGACCCATTTTGGACGGAGACGGCTGATTTTTTTTTTTAAGTTACACGCATTATTGTGTTTGAGTGAAAGTCCGTACTATATTGTAATCAATATCCCTTTTTGCACTGCTTCGGTTCAGTGCTCGCTTGACATTGAATCAGATTCAGATATTTTATCAGACGTGTTCATAAGCTCATACTCATCAGCATGCAGTTAGTGTACAACTAGTGTATATATTGCGTGTAACCGAGCAGTATGATGAAATATTAGTGAATTATATGTTTGCGTCTTACAATATTATACAAAAAGGAATCAGTTTCAGGCGAATTCGATTCTTCACTGTTCACTTAAAGGAGCCGATTCGTAGAACCGACTCGACCGCAAACAAGCTCCGTCCCTACAGGCATCGCCTGCATTTGGTTTGAACTGCACCTGCCTGTTGTCCTTTCATCCAACGGATTCATCCTCGGTAAGTGTTAAAATGTGACTTTTGTCCGTTAAATGATTGTTTTGTATGTATTCCTGTATAGCGCATGTCATTTAACAGAATTAACCAAGTAACTTTAGTTGTAGGTCCCACGCTATTAGTTAAACGGTTTGAGCGCGCCAATTTTTAAACAAGAAATTAACCGACGCCAGACGGCGAATGTAGTGTTTGTGAGGTATTAGACAGCATAACGTTTGTTCCTAAAAAAAGAAAGGTAATTTTCTTTAATTAACTTCGTGTTAACTGCATTCTCTATTTCAGTACAAGACTGAAGTAAAGGTGAAGTGACTATACAGTTAAGGTAAGCTCTGGTAAGGTAACTTTAAGGTTAGTCATTTTGACCTTCATTATGGCTAACGTTAATTTTGTTCACAAGTTAATTAAACTAAACGCATTATAAAACAAGTCTGAACTGTTTAATTAAATGGAGCTGATAATACAATTCAGTTGAATGATTTTAAACTTACTCAGAGTACATGTTAATTGTCTATTTCTCACTGGTAATGTTAATGCATTACTAACATTTTCTAATGAGAACTTATTGTATATGTGTCACTAACTACATTTTATTTTTTGGGGTTCAGGTGTACCTGATAGTTATTGCTGAAGTGTGAGGTGAGTGTACATGCTGAGTACACAAATTTAACCTGAAGTCATTATCACAATCTAAACCTATATACATACATACATGCATACATATACACATACACACATACATGTATACATACATACACGTGTGTGTGTGTGTGTATGTTCCAGAGGTGTAAAGAGTACCTGAAAACCATACTTGAGTAAAAGTACAGATACTTACTGTAAAAATTACTCCATTACAAGTTACAAGTCACCAATTCCAATAAGACTTGAGTAAAAGTATTAAAGTATCCGATTTTAAAAGAACTTAAGTATTTTACTCATACTGAATGTAGGCTCAAAGAGCACCAAGAAAGGTTTATTTTCCTAATATATAAATTAAATTTAACACCTTAATGTTTCAAAATGGCAGAACAAAATATATTTAAAAAAAAAATAGAACAAAAAGTCTCAGTCAAACTCAAATTTTCAAAAAAGCCACAAACAATTTATCAACAAAAAAAAAAAGTAGTAAAACGTAGTAAAAAAAATCAGAGCTGACTTTGATGTGATTCATCTCTCAGTATCAGAGGGGGGCAATATTTTTTATTTTGAGTAGTTTTGTAAACAGTATGTGTTGAGCAGTAATTTAATGCTGGGCGTGTCATCGTGATTGACAGCTGTGATTGACAGTTTCTCAAAGCAGACGCCGGAGCTTCGGCAGGAGACTGAAGTGTTATTATTCCATTTCTGTGTTATTTTACCATGATAAAACGAGTTGCTCAGCAGTAAACTAGAGTTTCTGACATACAGGGTCTGGTGAAACACTGTTTATTCGGTAGGGTCAGGGGGCTTTATCAGTTATTTGATACACGCCTAACCACCCAGATAGCAAAATACACTCGGGCCAGTTCCGGCTACACTCTCGCCTGCCGGAGACTTACCCCTCGGCCCGACTCCGTCTGCTGTACCTACTCGCGCACATTACTCGCGGGCCGATCCGGCTCGGATGCGGCAGCGTCGGCTCGCTAACGGCCGCCGCATCTGGCCCGATTGACTCGGGCAGTGTGTCCATAGGCATCCGGTCAGATCCGGCGGCCGTTAGCGAGCTGGCGCGATTAAATCTTCATTATATAAACCGCACCTTTGTTAACGTTATTACAACCATTTGTGTTGATAAAACAGCAAACCAGGCTCCTATGTAAACGCAAAGTGTACATTAGCGAGCCTTTGTTATAGTGCAGACACCGGCGGTCAAGTGAGCAGTTCGGGGGGCGTGGCTGATTTGATGTACAAGCGTTTGGTTGGAAGCTTGATTCCGCAGCTCCTCCTCTGGCTCCATCAGGCAGTCCTTCTGTGCATGCCCAGGCTCCAATTTCAGCAGTCTTCTGCCACAGTTTGTGCCCGTCACGAGGCGTTTTTTTCTTCACAGCGTTTAATGGAAAATGGCGCTGTCGCGTCGTCCATATTTTATACAGTCATTGGCACAATTGCAATGTAACGAGTAACGGTAAGCATCTGTTCAAATGTAGTGGAGTAAAAAGTACATATATTCAATCAAAAATGTAGTCAAGTAAAGAGTAAAAGTTGCTTATATTTTTGATACTCAGTACAAGTACAAAGTAGCCAAAAAAATACTTAAGTAAAGTAACGAAGTCCATTTACTCAAGTACTTTACACCACTGGTATGTTCTGTTGAGTCTTATTCTACTCTTATATTCATATTTTTTACAGCCACTGATGTTGAAGAATCAGTGAAAAACTGATGCTACCAATCACCCCTCGCTTGATTATTCAAGGTAATGTTGATGCCTTCCTCATTTTTATCAGATTTTTAAATGTCAAGTTGTTCACAGATTTGTTGTGAGCAGTTTCATGTACAAACTCTTTTACTTCTTCCAGAAGTTCCTCCAGTACTTCCAGTAGTAGTAAATATTAGACAAAGATTTTTTAAACTATAGTCTTTGTTTTTATTAGCAATTTTACTGGGCATGTGTGTTTGTTTGCTTGGTTTTCAATGCAGGCGGTGCATGGAACATCAACTTTATTTCTACAAACAAATTTAATAATTCACAAACACCTCTAATTTAGTCTTTCTTTCCCCAGCAATAGAACATCAAACAAACAGTCTTATTCCTTGGAGGGTCGAGTGGTCATAGGACCTCACCTGGATTTCACAACTGGCTTTGGATCTGGTCTGAAATTGAAGTATCCTGAAGATCCCTTTTGCACTCTGGAATTTCAGGTAATGTCTACATTTAATATTGTACCTGAGGGCTTGTTTTGGGGGGTTAAACAAGTAATGTATAGGAGCACAAGTCATGACTCCCCTTGTGCCCTTGTTATAAAGGGGTGTGTTGCAGACTCAATTTGTGTGTGAGCTGGAGACCAGAGAGGACGCTGTCTTTAAAAGGATGGAGCTCTTATACCAAATGTGAAGTTACCTATTCAGGTGAGTGGATTACATACAAGTCATTGCAGATGCATAAATAGTGGGGAATTTTCACTGGGCAGCTCAAATTAAGCGAAACGCAAAACATGTGGAAAAATATTTGAAATATTTGCAAAAAAAACTTGATTAAAATGAATACAACACATTTACAAGTATTGTATTCACTTCAATCAAGTTTTTTTTGCAATTATTCTTCCAAATATTTAACTCATGAAACATTTGCTTGATGCAAGAAACATCCTGCTAGTATTCAAGAGCAAGTGCCGTGATGCACATGTTCACTTTGCAATAAGTGTGAACCCAGCATTAGCTTATACTCTGTAAACGTAAGATGTAAACCATATCAACTGTTTTGAAATGCTCTGCCTGGGTATATCAAAACCACTGTTTGTTGTTGGACTACTTGATTGCGTGTTTGTGATGGAAATGTTTTTTTTTAGATGTTTTTGTTTAAATGGTTGCAGTTTGACTGAGCTAGAGTATTGTGATCATGTTCAAACTGAGCTAACAGTAATATTGCTCTGTAGTGCAGCAGTAGTGTCCCACTGAAGGTGGTGATTTGGAACAGACAACCTCATTTGTTGAATGAAGCTAACAGTTTATCTGCCCTTTTGCTTATAGGTGCTGTTTGGGCATCATTCTGGAGACGGACGAAGTCAAAGAAGCAGAGAAGACACATCAACCAGCAAGTGTGTACAACTAGTAGGTAGTGCTGTCGCCTCACAGCAAGGAGGTTGCTGGTTCGAACCTCGGCTGGGTCAGTTTGCATTTCTGTGTGGAGTTTGCATGTTCTCCCTGCGTTCGCGTGGGTTTTCTCCGGGTGCTCCGGTTTCCCCCACAGTCCAAACACATGCGGTACAGGTGAATTGGGAAAGCTAAATTGTCTGTAGTGTATGAGAGTGAATGAGTGTGTATTGATGTTTCCCAGAGATGGGTTGCGGCTGGAAGGGCATCTGCTGTGTAAAACATATGCTGGATAAGTTGGCGGTTCATTCCGCTGTGGCGACCCCAGATTAATAAAGGCACTAAGCCGAAAAAGAAAATGAATGAATGAATGAATGATTGACCTTGAATAGTTGACTGCCAAATTTTGCAAGCAGTTTTGACTCTCTTTCTCTCTCTCTCTCTCTCTCTCTCTCTATATATATATATATATAGAGAGAGAGAGAGAGAGAGAGAGAGAGAGAGAGAGAAAGAGCAAGAGCGCACTCTCTCTCAATGCTTTTTATTTGTATGTTACGTATGATGTCAGAAGATTTTTTATTAATATGTTCTTACAGTATTTTTTGGTTAAATGGAGAGAGGCTTCACCTTTTGAAATTTTCTGAAATGTTTACACAGATGTCATTAAACTGTTAAATAAATGTGTAAAATGTATGTGTGTTTGTTTTTATTTTTAATTTAGAGTCTTCTTAGATCACCCAAAAATGAAGATTCTGTCATCATTTACACATTCCCAGGTTGTTTCAATCCTGTATAATATTTTTGTTTTGTTGGACACAAAGGGAGATAAATTATATTTTTATTTCTATGTGTTCAACAAAAAAAATCATATTTAACAGAATTGGAACAACCTGAGGGTGAGTAAATCATGACAATTTCATTTTTGGGTGACCTAAATTTGCCTTGAAATTTTACAGCACCAAACTGTTAAATTACAATAATCCGGGATATAAATGTAATTTCACAATAATTTAATGTGACAAAATCATAGTAAATTACTGTGAAATACCTCACAATAATTTACTGTGAATTTACACACAGTAATTTACTGTGAAAGTAATGCAATTATTAGCCAGTAATTTACTGTGAATTTAAGGTCAAATTTTTTACAGTGTGTGTGTATGTATATATATATATATATATATATATATATATATATATATATATATATATATATATATATATATATATATATATATATATATATATGTATATGTATATGTATGTATGTATGTGTGTGTGTGTGTGTATATATGTATGTATATATATGTATATGTGGGTATGTATATGTGTATATAAATGTATATGTATATGTGTGTATATATATGTATGGATATGTGTGTGTGTGTGTGTATAATATATGATTGTTTGTTCTTTAAATAAACATGTTTTAATTTAATGTGCACTGTCTGTTTATTTGTCCTATGGGTGTTTGTCATTCAAAAGAATCTCAAAATACATAATAAAAATAAATAAAAGTAAATAGACAAAAAAGACGTCAAAAATACTGCGAAAGGACGTCAAAAAGACGTCGAAAAAAGACGTCATAAAAACTTTCATTCTGGCTCTTCAGAGGACGTAATTTCAACGTCTGACAGAGACGTAGAAAAGGCGTCTTTTGGACGTAACTTTGCTCGGTGGGTATGGGGCACACTTATATGTTATATTATAGTATATATATATATATATATATATATATATATATATATATATATATATATATATATATGTATATATATATATATATATATATATATATATATACACACATACAGGGCTTTACATTAACACCCGCCAAATGCGGGTAGATTTCAGCTCTGGCGGGTTAGACAGACACCTCCACTAGCCACAATGGCTGGTTGGAAATCATTTTTAAATTGTAGTTTTCTTAAAAGCAGGGTTTGAAAATAAGCGTGGCCCATTCGAGCAAATGTGATCTTAGAATCGAGAAGCAGCACGACTGACAAAAATAACTGTTCGCGCGAGCAGAAAGCAGGTAAATACCGAACGAGAGGATGGTCGCTCGCACGCACAGATTATGTGATGCGCGCGACTGTCAATTAAGCGCGCGCGCTCCCGTTTAGCAACCGTCACCGTGCCTAGAGAAAACGCAACTGGTGCGATCGGTTCCCTTTGAAATAGACTGGACAAAGAGCAATGATCACGCACCCACAGTCCTGCTGCTTTCAAGAGCTCAAGATTTAAAAAAAAATACACATATTCTTTTGTAAGCAGCAGCGGTCACTGCTTTCATTTACAGGCCTATATTAACAGTGCGCATGATTATCCTTTCATTATCAAACACGGTATGTTTCACCTACTTTCTTTTCCTTACAGTTATTTTTGTTAATATGGTTTAATTATATTTCTTTACAATAACACTGCTTTAATGGGAGATTACTCCCCATTTATGTTAACTGGTGATCTGGGACTATTAGCCAGGACAGATTACTGTGCTTATTTTAGATAGATGACAATAATTCTTTTTTTAAATGTAATGTTTTTTTTAAAGAAAAGTTTTGTTGAATTAAAAAGTGCACCTACATGTATACAGCTATATTTTCCTTGTTTTGACACAATAAAACTTGTGGCTAAGAAATACTTATTTGGTGTGGTCAGAGATAAATTTGGTAAATCCTTAATTTTGAGCTCTGAAAAGTCATGTGAAATAAAAACTGATTGTATTGCGACACAACCCATTTGCTCATGCACACTGAGCAAGCTAATACACAATACACACAAGAAGTTAAATGAATGAGAAGGCATGTGGACATAACACATGTAAATCAAGTAATTTTAGCATGTCAAAGTCAAATTTAAGCAAATAAAATATATTTTCCCAACAAGAAAATTGTGGCTAGTGAAAATGGCGAGTGGCTAGTAATGTTGGAAATCTACTAGCCACAGTGGCTGGTGATCAAAAAAGTTCATGTTAAGCCCTGTATATATATATATATATATATATATATATATATATATATATATATATATATATATATATATATATATATATATATATATATATATATATATACAGTTGCAATCAGAATTATTCAACCCCCTGATTTATTAGCCCCCCTGTTTGTTTTTTCCCCAATTTCTGTTTAACGGAGAGAAAAAAATTTCAACACATTTCTAAACATAATAGTTTTAATAACTCATCTCTAATAACTGATTTATTTTATCTTTGCCATGATGACAGTAAATAATATTTTACTAGATATTTTTCAAGACACTTCTATACAGCTTTTAGTGACATTTAAAGGCTTAACTAGGTTAATTAGGTTAACTAGGCAGGTTAGGGTAATTAGGCAAGTTATTGTATAATGATGGTTTGTTCTGTATACTATTGAAAAATATATAGCTTAAAGGGGCTAATAATTTTGACCTTAAAATGGGTTTTAAAAAATTAAAAACTGTTTTTATTCTAGCCGAAATAAAGTAAGACTTTCTCCAGAAGAAAAAATATTATCAGACATACTGTGAAAATGTCCTTGTTCTGTTAAACATCATTTGGGAAATATTCAAAAAAGAAAAAAAAATTCAAAGGGGGTTCAATAATTCTGATTGCAACTGTATATATATGAAGAGTTTCGTTGCAAAACGAGATATATCCATTTTGAGAAATGTTGGTTATTTAACAATATTATGTAAGACATCAACAGTCAAGTTCATTCACAAGTTTTGTACATTAAACTATTACTTGAGCTCAGTGAAGGCCAGGAACACAATATTCTTCAAATCCAGGATATTTTTTATTCAATTTTATGTCCATAAATAGTTCATAAATAAGTCAAAAACCATGCCGAAATGCAACATATTTATCTTAACAATGTCAAACATTTTAAATTGGTTAAAAAAACAATACATCAAAAATATATGGAATAATATATACAAAGATTGATTAATAATAATAAGATTCTGAGTTAGTTTTGGCCAGAATGTACACACCACAACATAACCATTTTTTTTTTGCAAAACGCTATATATCCACCTTAGGCTATATTTTACTACTGTAATACCATTAAGAAAAGCTAGTGAATTAATGTTTAGTTTGATAAGTAAGATTAACCGATCACCCCAGTTGCGTTTCCAGGCACAGCTCATTCGGTATTCACCTGCTTGCGCAAACAGTTATCTCTGTCAGTCGTGCTGCTTCTCGATTCTAAGATCCCATTTGCCATCCTTATTGTCGAACCCTGCTTTTAAGAGAACTACATCGAAATCCATGACGTTATAGCTTGACTCTGAAGCTTTGATTCCCTGACTGACAGACAGCAGCTGATCAGTGCCTACGTGACTGACAGCTCACCTACAGTATAAACAATTAAATGGTAAACGTTTTTTAGTTAGCCTATTGGATTCTCTTTTTAAAAATATATGTTTTTTTGTTTTGGTATTATTGTTAAATCAATGAGCAAACTCAGAGCACTTCACTGGCGGTAAGGCTCTTCCCAGGGGATTCTGAGCTCGCGCAGCATCCTGAACGTTATATTATATCGCACTTTGTAAAGAAACTGGTCTGGCGGATATCGCGTTTTGTGAAAAAATACATTTTAAAGTAGGCCTAAAATGTACATTCTTCAATGTCATTAATGGCAGCAATTCACACATAGATTAAGGTACATCTGAACAGTAATTTCCAATAATAAAATCCAAATCTCAAAAAATGGCGTTTATCGCGTTTTGCAACCAAACTTTTCATATATATACATATATATATATATATATATGTATATATATATAACCATTGTTATGCAGGGATTCATATAATTTAATGCCTGTAAGTTCATCAAACAGGCCAGGCAGACATTTAAAGGTTCTGACCCACCAATTAGAAACCACTGTTTTATAATAGCAGATAAGCGCAATAAGCCTCTGTTAATTTTCTCATGGTTTCATTTCATCCATAAAAATCCCAACATGGTATAATTTCTGTCTTCCCTGAAGCCACCCTGAAGCTTCATCGCATCTGCTGAAGCTTAATTTCACACTAAAGATATAAATTATGCATAAGTTCATGGAGAAGCAGTGATCTTCAAAAAGCGAGGCTGCTAATATTTGTTATGGTCTCTATTAGCAGCAACTCTATAGTAGTCCATTATATTGTTCTTGTTAGTCAATCCTCTCTGAAAAATGGTGGCTCATTTTGAGTGTGACCTTACTTCTATAAACACCAAAGACTAATTTTCAGTCAGCTAGTTTAAAATAAAGAAGGTAATGAAACACAACTAGACTAGACTGGTTTTATAGCAATTTAAACCATAGCCTCAGGATGTAGCCTTCAAATGCAGTTCTTGTAAACAGTTTACCCTTTTAGTTTTAAGTGCCACTCTGATAGAAAAAGTGTTGACATGTTTTGCGAGTAATTTGTCATTGCAACGAGTTTATTTACCACGAAGCAGTTCTTGTGTGTTTATTATTGATGTTGTGTGTATGCAATCTTTGTGCCAGAAAACAAACAGTTTTGAATGATAAGGCTGCATACATAAACACCACTGCGTTTGCATATGAACAAAACTTGAGTATTATGAGGACTAACAATAAGATTAAGTACTACCTGGGTGAATTTCCCTTTTGGAGCAATTTTCAAACATCTAAACCAGCTTTTTGAAGAATAATCAAAGGATATGTTTTTTTTTTCTTTTTCTTAAACAGTGCTGAATCTAATTAGACACATGTTGACAATTTAGCCATGTTTATGGCTGTGCCACAGACACATTTAATCCCTTAACCTTTAAGTTTGATATGCAACAGCTGATAATGATCTTGAGTTTTACCTTTATTATGAGAAAATTGATATAATTATTCATGTAGCTCTAGCTACTAATCACACAACTAATCCGAGGCGACCTCTAGTCTGTCTGCGTTTCACCTTCAAACATGATTTGAAGACATTTGTGTTTGTAACTACTCAAAGACGAGTGAGAGGAGGGTTATTAAGTTTGCCAGAATCCAATGCTACATTGCTTTAAAAAATCCCATGTTTATTTTACAGAAGTTCAAGGACTTGTGTTTTTGGCACTGCACTGAGTTTTCCCACAGCTGTATATTATTATCGTCAAATAGTGGTTCACATGAGAAAACTCCTCCAAATCATCCTCAGCTGACGCTACCAAGTATTTGACATGAGATGAGATTTTAGAATTGAGTTTGAAATGTTTTATTACTCACAAATATTACTGCATTTTGTTTTATGGGAAAATATATGTTTTAATCTTCCTTTACCACAATTTAGGGATTAAAGGAATAATTCACCCAAAACTGAAAATTATGTCATGAGGTAGTCAATTCAATTGTATTTCTATAGCTCTTTTCACAATAACTATTGTTCCAGAGCAGCTTTACAAAAGGTGCACATTATTACACTATAAAAAATCCCACTTGAAAAAAGTTGAAATTACTCGTTTTTTTTGTTGGTTCTGCAAAAATCAATAAAAATGTATGTACAACTACATTTAACACGTTTACTTAACCTAAATCAAAAATTTATTCATTAAGTTAAATAGATTAGTTTTGTGAGCAAAACTTTGGAAGTTTCTGCCAACTTGTTACTTTAAGTTGAATTAATCTCAGACCTCCTCACCTGAAAAATAAAGGTTGCAGTATTTCTAACCCTAACAACACAACAAAAATAGTAGTGACATTAATAATAACATTAATGTCATTATTATTAACAACAACAAAATACTACTGCAATAATGCTAACATAATTTGAAATTATTATTCATTTGTAATTTATCCTGCTTCAGTTGGTTCTTATCTCTTCAAGTCCTTAATGCTTGGCATCATCTCTTCAAGTTCTCACAGGGTTGGCATCATCTCTTCAAGTCCTCGTAGGATTGGCATTATCTCTCCACTGGTCTTGGATCTGATTAAGTGGCACTGGACAAGCTCTAGAAGCCTCAGGATGTGGAAATAGAGAGCACAGAAAAGAATTAGCCTAGCTGGTGTTAATAATGTATTTATAAGATTTATTAATGTCAATGTGAAAATGCTTTTGAAGATATTTATACTTCAAATTAAAATTTATTTGCCACATACAAAATCATACACAGTACAATATCGAGTGAAATGCTATTACAATTATGACACTCCTCCTACAGTTATTTGACGCATTGTATGTAGTTACAGTTAGAATTATTGCCCCCCTGTATATGTTTGATGGAAAAAAGATTTTTTCAACACATTTCACATTTTTCACATAGTTTTAATAACACATTTTTAATAACTGATTTCTAGTATCTTTGCCATGATGACAGTACATACAATTTTACTAGATATTTTTAAAGATATTATTATACAGCTTAAAGATACTAGGGGGCAATGGCAGATCAGCTAACCCCCATGGGTCAGGAGGCTTTGGTTCAGGAGGCAATGAAGGGTCACATGACTCTAGTGGCACTAGATAGCCACATGGCTCTGGTGGCACTGGGAAGTCACATGGCTCTGGCTAGCCATTTGTGGTACTCAGGTGGCGGCTCTGGCCCTACGTAGGACTCAGGCGGCAGCTCTGGCCATACATGCGGCTCAGGCAACGACTTGGCCATATGTAAGACTCAAGTGGAGGCTCTGGCCATATGTGGGACTCAGGCGGCAGCTTTGGCCATACGTGGGACTCAGTCAGTGGCTCGGGCCATACATAGGACTCAGGCGGCTTTGGCCATTCATGGAACTTAGGCGGCGACTCTGGACATTCAGAGAATTTGGAAGGGTCTGGCGAGGGATTCATTCAAGGGATTCAGAGGGTTCTGGTGCCCACCATTCGAGGGGTTCAGAAGTATCTGGTGCCCAGCATTCAAGGGGGTTCAAAAGTGTCTGGCACTCGCCATTCGAGGGATTCAGAAGTGTCTGGTGCCCATCATTCGAGGGATTTAGAGGGTTCTGGCGCCCGCTATTCGAGGGATACAGAGGAATCTAGCACCCACCATTTGAGAGATTCAGAGGTATCTGGTGCCCGCCATTCGAGAGATTCAGAGGGATCTGTAGGCGTCAATGGCTCTGGCAGCTCTAGTGGCATCGACTCTGGCAGCTATGGAGGTGGCGGCGGCGTCAATTCTGGCAGCTTTGGTGGTGGTGGCAGCTCTGGATGGTCGGACAGCTCTGGCAGCTCTGGAGGTGGCAGTGGCAGCTCTGGCAGTAACAGCTACTTTGGTGGCAGCAGGTCAAGCAACTCAGGTGGCCATTCTTGTAGCTCATGTGATGGCATTTCAGGAACTGGAACAATGCCAGGAACTATGGCAGGAACATACTTGAAACAGGAAGCCATTTCATGAGCTCGTGGCAGACTGGCGGTAACCATTTTCTGGGCTTGTTGGAAAGATACCCCGAGGACCATCATGGATGAGGGTGAATATTAGTGGCTCATTTAGTCCATGATAAAAAAGTCAATACGTATGCAGTCCAAGAGAGTTGTGTTACAACCCCTTTTTGTCTAGGGGAGTGGGGTTGCACATTTAACTGAGGAATTGGTTATGCAATAACTCAAAAACAAATTGTGATACAAAGTAAGGATGGACAACAAGGATAAGTGATTAAATAAGTGATTTATTTACAAAAGGTGAGGGTGAATCAGTGAGTGAGGTATTTACAATTTATACAAGGTCAATAACAATAAACAACGAAATGTTAGAAAGACTGGCTATGGGTGGCGCTAAATAAAAGAACCAAACAAAACCAAACAGTCTTACTAATATTCACAACAAATCACCTCTATTCTAATTTAATAAACAAAAGATTTGAAAAAGAAATCTTCAACATCAATGACGTCCTATTTAATCTACACTGACTAACAATTAAACCAAAAATACACAGGTTGGCACACACCCTCTTACCTGGTATATCTAGACAAATGTTTATCTATGTGCTGATATGCATGTCACGTGACGTACTTACCTACCATTCTTTCTAAACTCACAAAGAAACATGAGGATAGGGAAGATATGGTAACACAAAGGTAAGAACAGACAGTAACAAACTTGAACAACAATAACAAAGTGTAAATCAAATAAAGACAAACAATATTGATAAACGGGCATAACAAACAAACTGTTAAGCAAACCAACAAACAAGCCAATATATCGAGATCAAAAGCATCAAAACGGTGAGTCAGAAAATCTGCTCCTGAACTAACAGGACTGAAGACCTTTTAAAGGCTAGGTGGCATGCAGGGATTGGCTGGGACTTGGACAGAGTTGTGGAGCGGCAACCAATCAGGTAGCAGGAGAGATGGGATTGGTTGCAGCAAGAACAAGACAAACAGCCAATCAGAGACGGGAGTAGGCGGAGCAAGAAGAAGTGGACTGGGTGACAGACGGAAACACATGATGAGACAAAAAATAAACAATAAAATAACCAATTAAGTGCTGGCATGTAACACCCCCCACTAAAGAACAAACATATAATAAAAATATGTTTGCAAATATATAAAGAAAACTAGACATGCACAAAAACAGTCAATTCCATATCATTAACAAAATTAAGAAATGAAAAGAAACTTACAAGTCATGTCGAGACAGAGTATCAGCCACAACATTGTCTTTCCCTTTCTTATGGCGAACCTCGAGGTTGTAGTTCTGTATAATCAGTGACCAGCGCATCAACCTCTGATTCTGATTATACATTCGTGACAGGAAAAGAAGTGGGTTATGATCAGTGTAGATTACAACGGGAGTTGAACTGGAGCCCACATAAACTTCAAAGTATTGTAGAGCCAACAACAAAGCAAGAGCTTCTTTCTCATTTGTGGAGTAATTTAACTGATGCTTATTAAACTTGCGTGAGAAATAGCATATCGGGTGGTCAATTCCTTCTGCATCCTCCTGCAGTAAGACAGCACCAGCACCTACAGCACTGGCATCCACCTCCACCTTGAAAGGTTTTTCAAAGTTTGGAGCTGCCAATACTGGAGTCTCACTAAGGAGTGCTTTAATGCTGTTGAATGCATGCTGGCGGTGACCATTTAAATTGTTTCAACGGGCTCAACAAATTTGTTAGCGGAGTCACGACACTCAAGAAGTTTCTGCAAAATCCTCTATAATATCCGGCCATTCCCAGGAATCTACGCAGTTGGCAACAGGTGTTAGGAGTTGGGAAGTCTGTTATAGCAGTTACTTTCGCATCTACTGGTCTGACTTGGCCTTGACCAACCTGTTTTCCAAGATATGTAATTGTAACTTGGGCAAAATCACATTTCGCCAAGTTTAGTGTCAAATTTGCTTTAGCTAATCGATCAAACACAGTGTGTAACTGAGACATATGTTCTGGCCATTCTGAAGAGTAGATCACCAAGTCATCCAGATATGCATTACATCCCTCAACACCTGCCAGTACAGTAGTTACCAAGCGTTGAAATGTCGCAGGTGCGTTGCGAAGTCCAAAGGCCATTACATTGTATTGCATAAAGTGATCAGGGGTTACGAAGGCAGATATGTCTGATGCACGCTGTGTCAGTGGCACTTGACAATAACCTTTCAGTAAGTCCAATTTTGTTACGAAACGAGCGGATCCTAAATTATCAATGCAGTCCTCCATGCGCGGTAGAGGATAACAGTCGGGCACTGTCACAGCATTCACTTTACGATAATCAGTGCTGAAACTATATGATCCGTCAGCTTTAGGGACAAGAATACAAGGCGAGCTCCATGAACTGCAACTTGGCACCGCTAGACCATTGTAATGAAGGTACTTTACCTCGGTTTTTATAATCTCTCTCTTACGAGCATGATACGGATGCTGTTTAATAGGAGTCGAATTATGAACTACAATGTCATGTTGGACTACTGAAGTTTGTGTTGGAGTATCATGAAATAAATCTGGATACTTGCCAATCAAATTCTCAACGTCTTTCTTCTGAGAGGTTGTCAAGTGAATCAAATGCGCAGACAAATTTTCGAGAATCTTGGAATTTTGGAGCGAAGCACACTGCTGTGGAGCGTTGCGCAATACTAAGCCATCCGAATCTACAGAAATGGCAGAATTAATATTGACAAGCGCAGTTGGTTTTGGGGATTCTTCAAGCTTACATTAACAAACAAGATACGCTTTAAGCATATTAATGTGGCAAACACGGGTCTTTCTTCTACGATTGGGTGTGCGTAAAACATAGTCAGTATCACTTATCTTGCGATCAATTAAGTAAGGTCCAAAGAATCGTGCAGACAGGGCAGAAGTTGTTACGGGAAGAAGCACCAGTACCTGGTCTCCTGGTTCAAATTCACACGCTATGGTTTTTACATCAAATCGTTTTTTCATTTTTCCCTGCGTAGATTTGAGTGAGAGTTCTTCTATAGAGCAAGCATCGCGTAGTTGTTCCCTAAATCGACTCACATATTGCAAAATATTTGTTTTGCTACCTGATTCAGAGTTTACAATGTGTTCTTTCAACACCTTAAGGGGTCCGCGGACCGTGTGTCCGAACACAAGCTCAGCTGGGCTGAAGCCGAGGGACTCTTGTATGGTTTCGCGTACAGCAAACAACATCAGAGCCATGCCTTCATCCCAATCCTTGCCAGTGTCTAGACAGTACTTTCTCAGCATGGATTTAAGAGTTTGGTGGAACCGCTCGAGTGCTCCCTGGCTTTCCGGATGGTGAGCACTGGACACACAGTGTTGAATAGCAAGTGTCTCTGACACCTGGTTGAACACTCTCGACATAAAATTAGTCCCTTGATCACTTTGTACAATCTTGGGAAGACCAAATGTAGCAAAGAACTTAATTAGGGCTTTGATTATTACGGGTGCAGTTATCTTGTGGAATGGTATGGCTTCGGGAAATCGTGTGGCTGCACACATAATTGTCAACAGAAACAATAGTCCCAGAGCCTGGGGAGGTGAAGTCCAGCCCAGGAGAGGCTGAGCCCCCTGGGGAGAGGTGGCCTGGCTTCGGGGGGCTGGAGGTTATGGAGGTCAATAGTCCCAGGGCCTGGGGAGGTGAAGTTTGGCCCCGGAGAGGCTGATCCCCCTGGGGAGAGGTGGCCTGGCTTCGAGGGGCTGGAGGTTATGGAGGTCAATAGTCCCAGGGCCTGGGGAGGTGAAGTCCGGCCCCGGAGAGACTGAGCCCCCTGGGGAGAGGTGGCCTGGCTTCGGGGGGCTGGAGGTTAAGGAGGTTAATAGTCCCAGGGCCTGGGGAGGTAAAGTTTGGGCCGGGGAAAGGGCATTGGTCTCCGGGGAGACCGGGGGTCTCTGAAACATCTAAGTCCGTTTGGGCGATTGTAGGTCTTTCTAGCGAGTGCCTGAAATGACCAAGGTCCGGTAGGAAGATGGTTGGTCTGATTGGTGGGCAGGAGCAATGATTGATGACCCTCACCGGTGCACTGGCTTAGACCCAGGCCCAAGCCCGCCAGGCCATGCCCGACGGGAGACCACCTTTCCCGGCATACCTGCCGGGACGTCCCGCGCCCGGTACCAATTGTCTCTGACCTGCCATCGAGATTTTGGTGAAGGCGTTATTATGGCGATTTTGCACTCAGACCACTCTACTGGCCGATAGGAGCTCATTTCGCCCCAAGGGTAGGCCCCCACCCTTGGCCTTTAAGGTGTCCGAGGTTGGGTTAGCCTCTATGGGTGCAGATGATTCCTTCCCTGCTTTGGGCGCACTTTCAGGGAGGCCAGGGCGGGGTGTCCCTCTGCACACAACCCCCGCCCCCTTCCCGCCGCTATCTGTGGGAGAAAGAACTCAGATGACCCGTCTGGTTTTGACCTAGAGCATGCTAAGCCCGTCTGCCCGCCCGATCCCTTGGGTATTACCCACCATCCCCCCCCCCCTGGGGCTGGGGATGTTTGGTGGGCTCGGTAAGAGTTTTCTGGCGTGGGGGAAACAAACCCCAGGGGCAGTGTGGGTTTACGGTCTGGCGCAGGCTTCCCCCCAAACCCTGTATGTGCGCGCCTACTGCCATCTGTCCGTCCATCCGCCTGCAAGCCCACCCACCCCCTGGGTTTATCCTCGCTGCCTCTCGGGCCCCCCTGCTCCCTGCCCCTGGTGGGTGGGGGTTGCTCGGTGGGGCTTGGAGTCTCCAGCGGGGTGAAACAAGCTAGGGGCCAGTGGTGCAGGGCTAAGGGTCTGCCCGGAAATGGTGCGTGTTCGATGGGGCTCTCATATTTATAACAATCCCTTTGGTGGAAGGGAGAGAGAAAAGCCGTGCAAAGGGGTTACCATGGCTGGGCACAGCGAAGTCTGTCGTAACAGCTTTTAAATACGCACATTGCTTGCAACACCGGTTAGCTAAAAGGTTCTGAAGGTATCGGTTTACATCCCTGGAGCGGGTTGGGGGTGTCTGCCCTTTAAGAAAGTCCACCAGCAGCATGACACGGAAGTGGACGCCTCCATGCGGCGTGTGGGTCTCTTTCTCCAGCAGCGTTGGTCTTGGACAGTCATGGCCGAATGTGCGCTTAGCCTCAATGTCTACAGCCGGCTCTCGCTGCACCTGTCAGCTGATCACAAGGTCACCAACTCGGACGAATAGAGGCTCTTGCTCTCGCTCGCCGCTGCCGTGCCTGGCTGTCGGAGGACGCCGGCCCGGCTAGACAGACACCTGCAGCGGCATGCGAAGCTCTCGGCCTCGGCCCGGAAGGAGGCCATGGCCAGGGCAAAGCAGCGCAAAGTAGCTCAGGAATTGCGGTGGTTGCAGTCCACCCACCCGGCGGTTCCCGTAGTGTCTCGGCTTGCATCCTCGGAAGAGGAGGACCAGGAGCAGCAACCAGAGGGCACGGAAGTCGGGCGTCTGTGCGCCGACCCCCGCTGCAGGCTCGCTACGGAGCGCATTCAGGCCCAGCTGTCAGACCTCCGCAAGCAGGTGGACAAGGTCAGGTCCACCCTGGGCGAATTTACACGCCGTTATCGGGAAGTTGTGGAGGGTGGGGAGGAGGAGGAGGAGGACGATGCCGACGACAAAGAGAAGGTCCCCTCCTGCACCATCATCCCCCGACCCGGCCCCCAGGCGACGGGCAGGCGGCCCTCTGGAAGCCTACGGCCCGCAAGCGTATCCGTTCCCAGACCATGTTCCCGCCCTCAGTTGAGTATGGTTTTGGCAGTGTTCTGTTGGGCTGGTTGGGGTACATCGTCACTTTTAACCTTGGCTCCCTTTCTGCAGACCTGCTGCTGGAAGAGTTTGAGGGTTTCCAGCTGGGCAGCGACCCAACGGCTCGTCTGAGAAACAATGTTGCCTCTAAAGTAACGAGGATAAAGGCATTCATCGGATTTATGGCGAAAGGCCACCCCGATCCACAGCACTTCACCTTCCTCAACCAGCCTGCGCGGATCCGAGCATTGGCTGCTCTTCTGGGGCAAACGCGCATGGCCGAGCCCACCAGACAGCACTATCTGAAGAACATGGCACAATTCCTTGATTACCTCTCTGAAACCCCGCCGACCTCCTGTCGCCTCTCCAGCACGGCTCTGGTGCTGATACGCAGGGAGATCAGAGCTCTCATTCGCGGCATACGCCGGAACGTTGTGGTGCACGAGGTCAGAACCAAGCAGGCTAGAAAGGGGAGGCTTAGAGAGGGGAGGCTTATCTCCAAATCCAGCCTGGTACGCTGTCACCGGATGGCTGGAAGGAAAATCCCTGCCCTTCTAGGTAAGTGTTTGGTCAGAGTTTCCACCACGCTCCTCAAGGTGGTGGAAGCACTGGCCTTCCTTGTTTTTTAAAAAAAAAAAATACATTTCTATTCTGGGGCACCAACAGCTCTTAGTTACACCAGCCAAGTCAGGTGTACTCGCTCTCATCTTTGTTGGAAAAGTCTAATCTCTCTAATTTTAATAGATAGCCTTGAGTCCAACCCCGACACCCAGCAGCAGTGGCGTCTCTATGGATTCCTCACGGCTTACCTGACCTCCATCTCAGGACACCGCTGTGGCGTGTTCCAGATTTTGACAATCCAGGAGGTGGAGGAGGCCGCCCGAAGCCCAGATGAGTTTGCCTTTGTCATTAATGTAAATGTGACTCCTTAGCTCTGCGGGTGGGGGCCGCCAGTAGTATGCACTCACTCACCTTCTCTCCGCTTTGTTCTATGGCTAGATCACCACTCATAAAACAAACAGAGCATTCGGTGCAGCTCAGTTGTCACTCAATAAGGAAGAATACAGCTGGTTCCGGAGGTTCTTGGAGCTGCGGGCTAGTCTCCCGGGTAGAAGGCAGGCCACGCATTTTTTTTTTTACTTCCAGAGCCTCTCCCTGCTGGACCTTAAACAAATATTTCCAATCTGCGTGGACCAGCATGGGGCTATCCGGCAAACCCACCTTCACTGACGTCCGGACAGCCATCACAACGCACGTGAGTATGTATGTAATGCCCCTGTAGCCACATGACTGCCAGCGGCTTTGACCCTAAAAATGGTCCTGTCTGTCTCTGATGCAGGCAAAGAATGCACATTCTTCCGAGGATCGTCTGAACTGAACTGAACTTAATCTCTGAAAACTGAACTGACACTGTTTTAATTCACTATAATCTTCCATGTGAAGCGGCTTTGACACAATCTACATTGTATAAGCGCTATACAAATAAAGATGAATTGAATTTAATTGAATCATCGGAAGGTGGCACAGTTTATGTGTCATGACACTTCAACCTCCAATAAATTCTACGCACTTCACCTCTGCCCTCTGCAAGCACGTGAGCACCGCAGACTCTTCGAGAGGGCCTTGGTGGAGGAGGAGGAGGCGGCGGCGGGCAGAGAAAGCCACCCAAGAAAGGGGGGCAAGAGGGCAGAGAGTCCTGGGTCACCCCTGGTAAGTCAGTTCCACTTTGGCTAGCCAAAGCATAATGGTGAACAGCAGGGCATGTGGTGATGGTTAACTGGCCTTACTGTGTCCCCTTTACAGAAGGGAACCAGCAGGAGGACGCTGCCATGGCAGGGGAAAAAACGAGGGGGCATGCCCGCTCGAACCAACAGAAGACTCTGAATCTTCCTGAATAAATAATATACAATTTTCTAAAACAATAAAAGATCATATGGTCTTTGCCATGCAGTGTCTTTATTATTACTGTATCTGTGTGTTAAAAATGGCTTCAATCGGGATGAATGATCCCTGTCAAATGTGTTGAAAGTGTCGCGTGGGACACCCGGGTCCAGGTACAGCCTTGGTTAAATGGCAATCGGGACAACTGAGCCCTGTATCGTGTGTTAAAAGTGTCTCATGGGACACCCGGTTCCATGTTCAGCCTTGCTTAATAACCCATAGGAAGAAATGATCCATTTTGCAGCAAAAGAAGGTGCTAGGCTGGACGTGGCCGTCCAGGTCTGCGCCTGGTTTGAACGGCCATATGGCCTGTGGTCCAACTCTGGGTATGCATTATGATTTAATTCATCACAAATGTACCATTACGCGTATCTTAGTAATTATTTTTTTTAGATGAATGAGTAAAACCCTTTCCCTTTCTTTCATTTATTTTCATTATAGAAATGTAAAATGTATCATGTTTACATTATAAATGTATGCTTAAAACTCTACTTCTAAGCACCATGGCTCATGTGAGTGAGTCATAACAAAGATCCATGGACAATACCTTATTAATCCAGCTGTATTAGTGACTGGAAACATTAATAGTTAAAAACCTATACACTCCAAACCTCTCTAGAGTGGAGTAGTACAGAGCAGTAGCAGAAGTAACTAGCAGCAGCAGGAGAAGTTGTTGAGGAGTGGAGTAGCTCCGTGTCCAGGACAACACTTTTCCAGGTCCAGTCCAGCCGGACTTGGACATGAAGATGGGATTAGACCAGCCTCAAACTCCCCATCTTCTGTTTACTCTTCCTTCTTTTTTTCAGTCGAGAGACTACACTGCAAATTTTAGATATTATATTGAACTACCTTAGAGTTCAAATTAACACTCCCTCAGAGTTTATATGGGAACCACTATAAAAGTATTAAAATAACACTTTTGAAAGAGTTAACATTATCAACACTCAGAAAGTGTTAATTAGCGAACTCTTATAGAGTAAAATAGCTGTTAAATATACGGAAAAATACCAGCAGCTGTGGTTGCCAGAATTTTTCAGTAAAAAAAGTTTTATAGAACTGTTTAAATTAACCATATTTCATGAACTGATACAATGTTCAGTACACAAAGTCGTAGCTTACTGCACAAAAATGTAAAGTCATTAGATGCATTAATGTGTTCATGTGTGATTGCAATTAGAAAACAGATTTTCACTGCATTAGTAACTACACAGTTACATTTAAACAAAAAAAGATGCAGCACAACAACAGATACTCTTAGTTCATTTTGGACTTGCACACAGACGCTACTACCCTCCACAATAGTGACACAATAAATGTTTTACAGTATTTCGCTGTTTTTTTCTTTTTCTTGATTGTATGGAAAAATACCGCCAGCTGTGGTTGCCAGTAATCTACTGTTTTTAACATTTTACTGTCGTAAATTCAATTTACAGAATATTTTTGTTAAAAATACATTCCACATTCTGATTAGTTTCTCGAAAACAAGGGTTATCTACAAAGTTAGATACGTGTTACTCCTTATGACAAGGAGGCAAATCAGCTTCTAACGCTGAGAGGGTTATTTTATCTTTATTTAACTCTAGAATTTCAACACTTTACTCTGAATTACAGCAACACTCTAAATTTAACACTAATAAATTTGTTTTGTAGTTTCACCCTGATGGTTTCTAATTTGCGGTCAAATACTAAAGTCTGGTTAGTAGCGAACCTGCTCACCACTGTTTAAATCAAGCCGGCCAGCTTGGTGGGGTTTTGAGCAGCACTGACCGCTTTCATCAATCGTCGACACCCCATAAGCCCATCAGCAGAAACCCTGTTATCAAAGTTCCGAATAGATAGATATCTTCAATATCCTCCAGAGACAGAGCAGCCAGGCACATGACACACCACTTCTCCCACCTGTCCATCACGTATCCAGCTGCAAACGTCCTGGCAGGACAAGTGGGCTCTCCCGAGCCCAAACTTCTCATCAAAAAGATGATGTTGATTCGTTCAAAGATGTCAATTTGTTCAGAGACCAGTTGATCAAATCCATAATTCCTTATTCGTTTGGATAGCAGGGCACGGAGAGCCTTCAGAGATAGAATAAGACGAGACAAGAGGAGCCAGCCAGAAATGATATGGGAAAAAAAAACTTTACCTGTCCTTTTGTTGTATGCATCCTCACTGCTTTGCATTCATGTAGTGAGTAGAGTGGCTTGTTCCTTTTATCGTAGGAGATTTTTTGTATTTGTCTCTTTTTGGAAAGTTGGAAATTTACTTACACTGTGTCCATGACCTTGGTTTCAGCATCTGCTTGCTGATTGGCATGTTGGTACATGTTACCCTGGGCATCGGTCTCTGTGCTGGTGAACCCAGTATCTTTTCCCAAGGAATGTTGCTGATGTTTAGCAAATTCAAATACAGGTCTGTCCCATTCTTCTTAGTAGCTTCAAGATGGCACTTTAAACTGACTACGCTTTTGGGGAATGCCGTACACAGAGAAGTGCCTTTTCAGTTTGCTGATAATGTTTTGTGAGAATATGTTTCTAAGTGGACTTATTTCAAACCAGGCAGAGTATGAATCTACCAGCATTAGTTGAATCTAGTTGAGAATCTACCAGTACTGTTGGCTGCTCCAGTCAAATATGTCTGTCGCAACAAAAGACAAAGGCAGTTCTGGGATCTTAAGTAGGGCCTCTTTTTGTTGATGAGGCTTCAGAGCATTGCATATTGTTACACCCCGTGTGGCTCAGAGGATGAAAAAGGGCTCAACACAATTATGACAACCCAATATTTTAATTCCCCTGAGATAATAGCTGCTATGAACAGACACAGACAACGATGTGGAAGAAAAAGTGGTTCGCTTTATTACAATAAATATAAAGAAAGAATAATAATTAAATCACCCAAAATATATTTACAAATGTGTACAATAAATGCAAAATGAATTAAACAAACAACCTGATAGAGGGAAGGAAAATAAGCGGTGCCAAATCAAAGAAAATAACAAATTAAACACCCGCTAACTAATCCCTCCCCCCCACCTCTAAATAACTAAAGACAAATATGTAAACAGGAGGAAAAAAAACATCTTCAGCGTCAAACGCCCCTAACTCAACTGCACTCACATGAACAAACATACACAAAGTAGCACTCGCTTCTGACCTAGTGTATTAACAGAGAATCAACTACGTGTGTGTAAAATGTAAGTCACGTGACATACTTCACTTTCACTTCCCTTTCAACAGATTTAAGCAAGTTCAGTAGGAACGTTCTGAACAGATGTATAACTCAAACATTTTAAAGCGAACCAAAGAACAGGACAGGCACAAGTGTCACACAAACACACAGCAGCAAAAAAAAGAGACAAGATTCCGCCCCCTAATCTGGTCCAATTCGTCACTGGAGCGCTTAAATAGCCACCATCCTCTTCTGATTGGTCCACTCGGGAAAACTCAGTGAGCCAATAGGAAACCCTAGATTTTAGAAGACAGCAGACAGCAAATAAAAACAGAAAGGGGAGGAGGGAACAACAGAGCAACACCCCCAGGCATGTAACACCCCACCACTTAAAATCAAACATTATACTCTCAATAACAATAATAATGTTTGTACATGCAAAAGAATGAGTTAGTTACACTCTAGAAAGTGCATCAGCGACTACATTGTCCACTCCTTTCTTGTGTCGAATCTCAATATTGTAGTTTTGAACTACTAAAGCCCACCGCATCAGCCTTTGATTCTGGTTATACATTCGACACAAGAAAGTGAGAGGATTGTGGTCTGTGTATACGATGACAGGATAGGTAGTACATCCAACATACACCTCAAAATGTTGCAATGCCAGCAACAACGCCAAAGCCTCCTTCTCAATGGTTGAATAGTTACACTGGTGCTTATTAAACTTCCTAGAGAAAAAACAGATTGGATGGTCAATCCCTTCTCCATCCTCCTGCAACAACACAGCCCCTGCTCCGACTGCGCTGGCATCCACCTCCAACTTGAAAGGAAGAGTAAAGTTAGGAGCTGCCAACACTGGTGAACTACACAGCAGTTGTTTGATAGTTTCAAAAGCAACCTGACTTTCTGCTGTCCAAACAAAAGTTCTTGACGGGCTAAGGAGATCAGTCAGTGGTTTAGCCACAGAAGAAATGTTCCTACAGAAACTTCGGTAATACCCTGACATCCCCAAGAACCTCCTTAACTCACGTCGAGTAGTAGGTGCTGGAAATTCTTGAATGGCAGCAACTTTTGCCTCTACAGGTCGAACTTCACCTTTTCCTACCTTTTTACCCAAGTAGTTTACTGTAGCTTTACAGAATTCACATTTTGCTAAGTTCAAAGTCAAGGATGCATTAGAGAGTCGCTGAAAAATTTTAGCTAACACAGACAAGTGCTGTTGCCAAGTTGATGTATAAATGACTAAGTCATCCAGATATGCCTCACAGTTTGATACATCAGCTAGCACCATGTTAACTAACCTTTGAAATGTTGCTGGGGCATTTCGCAGGCCAAAAGCCATAACATTATACTGCAGAAAGGCATCGGGTGTCACAAAAGCTGAAATGTCTGAAGCTCTTTGTGTCAACGGTATTTGCCAATAGCCTTTAAGCATATCTAGCTTGGTAACAAAAACAGCAGACCCCACATTGTCAATGCAGTCATCCATCCTTGGAAGTGGAAAACAATCAGGTACAGTTACAGAATTAACTTTACGATAATCTGTACAAAATCGAAAAGTTCCATCAGCTTTTGGTACTAGAACACAAGGAGAACTCCAAGGACTAATGCTTGGTTTTGCAAAACCCTCACTCAACAAATAGTCCACTTCCTGTCTCATGGCAGTTCTCTTAACATGGTTTAAACAATAAGGATGTTGCTTTATAGGGGTGGCATTACCAACATCGATATCGTGATAAACTACGTTAGTTTGTTTTGGTATATCACCAAAAATCTGAGGAAAACTCTGAAAGAGTGTAACCAATTCTGTCCTCTGATCTTTTTCCAGATGACAGAGAAACTCAGGAAGGTCAGTTAGGATCTCAGAATTAGTTAAACGAGCAAAAGGCATTGGATCAACTTGCACTTTAACTTCATCCATCTCAAGCTCAACATCCTGAGAAAAAGGCAACACAGTCTCACAGTTCAACGCAACCGCAGAAACTGCCGGCTCTGTGTTCACTTTTAAACAGGGAGATGGCACTTCCTTCCTAGAATGATAGGCTTTAAGCATATTAATGTGGCAAATGCGTTTCTGTCTTTTCCGATCAGGTGTCTTAATGATGTAATCAGTCTCACCTCTCTTACCCAGCACTTCATACGGACCAGCAAAACGTGCAGACAATGCAGACCCTGGAATTGGCAACAACACAAGTACATTATCCCCGACAGAAAAGGAGCGTGAGACAGATGCCTTATCAAAGTGATGTTTCATTCGGACTTGAGCTTTTGAAAGAGCCTCTTTCGCTTGAGCACAAGCTTCCTGCACACGCTCACGAAAACGGGCCACATAATCAAGAACATTCTCCTTTGAACTCAGATGATTCTTCAGCCCAAGCATTTGTTCTTTTAGAACCTTCAATGGGCCTTGAACACTATGGCCAAACACCAATTCAGCTGGAGTAAATCGTAGAGACTCTTGGGGAATCTCCCGAATAGCAAACAAAACAAAGGGTACTCCCTCATCCCACTCATTTCCTGTATCCCAACAGTATTTCTTCAGCATACATTTAAGTGTCTGATGAAATCTTTCTAGCACACCTTGACTCTCAGGATGGTACGGGCTAGAAACACGATGTTGAATACCTAAGGAACTAAACGTTTGTGTGAACAACTTAGACATAAAGTTAGTTCCTTGGTCAGTTTGTATGATTTTGGGCAAACCAAAGGTGGAAAAAAACTTGACCAAAGCCTTAACCACTGCCTTAGATGTTATTTTCCTCAGCGGTATTGCTTCAGGGTAGCGAGTAGCTACACACATTACCGTGAGCAAAAACTGATTGCCAGACTTTGTTTTTGGAAGTGGCCCAACACAGTCCACAATGACATGTTCAAAAGGCTCACCAATAACAGGAATGGGAACTAACGGCGCAGGAGGGATTACCTGATTAGGTTTCCCCATAACTTGATAGACAGAACATGTGCGACAATAAGCAGCTACCTCTTGTTTTAGACCAGGCCAGAAGAAATGATGTAAAACACGATTATAGGTTTTTGTAACACCTAAGTGTCCAGACATGGCATGATCATGGGCAAGGGAAAGAATAGATGCACGATACTCAGTAGGAACTACTATTTGACAAACAGCAGTACATTCTTCACTATCTGAACCCCTTGGCTTCCACTTACGCATTAATAAACCATCCTCCAGAAAATACAGTGTACTTCCTTTCCTATTATTCACTGCCTCAAAACACTTTTCTAAAGTGACATCACTCTGCTGGGCTTCAATTAGCTTATCACGAGTAATGGGTAATGAAGGTATGGGAAAACTACCAACCTTTCCAGTTCCTGTTTCCTCACTACTGTGGTTTGCTGCATTGATAATGTTGTCATCTGCACACATAAATGTATCATCAAGTGTAAAGTCTGTCCCCATCTTCCTCGTCTGAGGAATGCCTCAGGATACTCTTGAGTGAACTGTTCTGAAACAGAAGTTATAGCAGGTCTGTCCAACACTTCCAACACGGGTATCACTTTACCCCCAGCCAGATCGTTACCTAAAATTACATCAACACCAGGCACAGGCAAATCAGGTCGCACGCCTACATCAACAAATCCAGTGATCAAGTCAGTTTGTAAATACACACGATGTAATGGCACCTTCACAACTTCCATACTGATACCTTGCACTAAAATACTGGAACCAGTGTAGGAGTCATCAGAGAATGATAATACATCCCCACATATAAATGAGCGGGCTGCCCCAGTGTCCCTCAACACGTGGACTCCAACTCGATCACCTGGTTGGTCACTGAAAGATACAAGCCCATCAGATAAGAATGGCTCATAAGCAGAGTCAACAGCAATTGGCATGGTTTTAATCAAACCAACAGGCTGGGGACTGTTAGAACTTTGTTTCTTTTTCAACAGGCCACAGTCTGCAATTAAATGACCAATCTTACGGCAATAAAAACATTCACGCTTCTCTCTGGGTTGCTCTACTTTTAGTTTTAACGGAGGTGCAGGCCGCAAAGAAACAGCAGAAATATTTTTATCCCCATGAACAGAACTAAACACCCCTTTGTGTGTCAGAGCAAACTCATCTGCTAACACAGCAGCAGAGGCCAACGTTGTCACTTTCTGCTCATTCAAATACAGCACAGTTCGTTCTGGCACACATTTCTTAAAATCTTCAAGGAGCATTAACTCGCGCAATGTAGAAAAATCCTTCGCCTGACTTGAAACACACCGCTTATCAAATAACACTCCCTTTTCCCGTGCAAATTCTACAAAAGTCTGATTACTGCTCTTCCTGTGGTTTCTAAATTTCTGCCGGTAAGCTTCAGGCACTAACTCATATGCTCGCAAAATTGATGCTTTCACAGTCTCATAATTCAGACTGTCTTCTAAAGACAGTGTGGAAAACACTTCCATAGCCTTCCCGACTAATCTGCATTGCAACAGCAATGTCCACACTTCTTTTGGCCAGCTTAATGAAGCAGCAATTCTCTCAAACACACAAAAATAACGGTCCACTTCCATCTCTCTAAATAACGGCACTAATGAAATGTTTTTACTTACATCAAACGTGGAGTTAGTCGAAACACCTGGAGCTGTTTGTCTACCAGCCGAGTCAGAAGCAGGCAGGCCAGTAGAGACAGATGAAAGCTTCCTCTCCTCCAACTCTAACCGTTTCATCTGTACCTCTTTCTCAGACTGAATTTCGAGCCGTCGGATTTCGAGCCGCAGATCAAATTCAGCCCGTCGGACTTGCGCTCTTTCCTCCGCTTCAATGCGAAGCCGAGCAAGACGAAGCTTTAAATGTGCGTCCACTTTTGCACCCGGCGATGCCGGAGAAAATGCTTCAAATGGGGAAAGACCTGTTTTAGCTTTTGCCTCCGCATCCACGTCAACATGCCCATCTACCACACTGTTTGAATCTGCGCCTTCGTCAAAACTATGTTCACTGTTTTGATCTGCTTCTCTAATCGATTCAGGCATACTGAAAACATTTTGTTCCGCCAATCCATTCAAAACAGCAGCTTTAATCTCACGTTTTAACAATTGCCGATTAACAGAGATTTGGAAGTGATCAGCTATCATTAACAAATCGTCTTTACGAAATTTATCAATGAGATCCAATGATGGATTCTCAATAAACTGAAGCACCAATGAAGACATTGCGAAGCTTAACCCTACTAACCAACTACACAGGAATATCAAACTTGTAACACTCACCTATCATCAATATTTCCACAATGTTTGTGTCAGGTCACAGCAGCTATTCCCAGGGAAAAATACAGGCTACCAAAATTATCCGGGCTTCCTCTATGCCAAGGAAGAATCCCGGACGAGCCCCCAAATTATGTTAGGCCCGTGTGGCTCGGAGGATGAAAAAGGGCTTAACACAATTATGACAACCCAATATTTCAATTCCCCTGAGATAATAGCTGCTATGAACAGACACAGACAACGATGTGGAAGAAAAAGTGGTTCGCTTTATTACAATAAATATAAAGAAAAAATAATAATTAAATCACCCAAAATATATTTACAAATGTGTACAATAAATGCAAAATGAATTAAACAAACAAACCTGATAGAGGGAAGGAAAATAAGCGGTGCCAAATCAAAGAAAATAACAAATTAAACACCGGCTAACTAATCCCCCCCCCCCCCACCTCTCAATAACTAAAGACAAATATGTAAACAGGAGGAAAAAAAACATCTTCAGCGTCAAACGCCCCTAACTCAACTGCACTTACATGAACAAACATACACAAAGTAGCACTCGCTTCTGACCTAGTGTATTAACAGAGAATCAACTACGTGTGTGTAAAATGTAAGTCACGTGACATACTTCACTTTCACTTCCCTTTCAACAGATTTAAGCAAGTTCAGTAGGAACGTTCTGAACAGATGTATAACTCAAACATTTTAAAGCGAACCAAAGAACAGGACAGGCACAAGTGTCACACAAACACACAGCAGCAAAAAAAAAGAGACAAGATTCCGCCCCCTAATCTGGTCCAATTCGTCACTGGAGCGCTTAAATAGCCACCATCCTCTTCTGATTGGTCCACTCGGTAAAACTCAGTGAGCCAATAGGAAACCCTAGATTTTAGAAGACAGCAGACAGCAAATAAAAACAGAAAGGGGAGGAGGGAACAACAGAGCAACACCCCCAGGCATGTAACACATATGCTGCAGAACTGTACAAATTTGTCAATGTCCTATGTCATGGTCAAGCCAAAAACAGCATGTCATTGTAGAAGTCCATCTATTAGCCCAATGACGAAACTAACAGCATGGTTGAAGGTTAAATGCATGTAAGACTTTTCTAGTGCTTTTGAAAAGTTTGTTTTTTAGCTCCAAATTTAATCTGACTCCAATTTTAAGTGACCGTCAAATTTAGACAGTCTTTCTAATTGTAAGAACAGATCACATTTATGACTCAATTTAGAGTTGTTATCTATATCTGATCCCATACTCTTCAGTTATACGTTCATTAGGGACCAAACGCCGCACAGAGTTGTCACGCCCCGGGATTTGCGTACATTCTCATGGACATTATCTCTACACTCTGAAGTTAGTCAGAGGATGTAGGGTTAGCTAATGCTTAAATAGTCTGGTTGCCAACTGCTCACTCATCCAAAAAAAGTAGTTCATGTAGCCACTTCCATACAACTTGCTAATTTCAGCGATTAGATTGATTAAAGATCTCCATGCTGTCATGCCAAAATGGCTCCATACAGTCAAATGTGTCTATAGAATCCAGCGACCCAAGCCATAGCCTTTTCTCTCTGTTACCCTCAGGCAGACGGTTCCGCAGCATCCGGTCATGCACCAGCCGACTGAAGAAAAGTTTCTTCCCTCAGACTATCAGGCTGATGAACACTAAACACACCCCACACAAACGCTTCCATACCCCGCACTGCACACCATCAAGATGTAGCATGCACTGCACTTTAAATCCATACTTAAAACAATACTGCCTACGTATCGCTGTCAACATTGCAAATTTTACATTGTCTTGTTTTTTTGTGAGTATGTTGTTGTATATTGCACTGTCTGTATTTTGCACTGTCTGTATTTTGCACTGTCTGTATATTGCACTGTCGTTGTATTTACACTGTCTGTATTTTGCACTGTCTGGAGCCAGCACCTAAGCTTTTCACTCATCATAGCACACGTGCTGCTGATGATGTGACAATAAAAGTGATTTGATTTGATTTGAGAATCGAAAATCTAATCATGTAGCATCATAATGGTAGTGCAGACTACACTTAATCTACTGGATATAAAACAATTCAGGAGAATTCAGAATGAATTAAAACTTACCACTTTATTTTCCAGATGAAAGTGTATCATGCCAATTTACAGAATCAAAGAATAAAAAGCCAATTCAGAAATTTACTACATTGATTACTCAGAGATAAATCCAAGAGTTATAAATGTATAAAATACGTTGTAGCATATAAGTCTGTCCATACACTGCAACGGGGTATCCTGTCTACAAGATTCCAACTCAGAACAAACAGCCATAAATTCAAGACAATAAAAGTGTCATTGAGACCCTTGCCTGGTGAATTTGAGGTGTTAACCATCTCTATGGTGGGGAACATCTGGCAAAGATTTTATCAAAGCCAAAAACCAAATCAACATATTCAAGTGAAATATTACAGAGAAGTTAAGACCACTTTACCAATCACACAGAGACATTTAGAATAATACCAAACATGAATATAGGGTTACACGATACACCATATTAAAACCTAGGACATTTTATGTGAAATGTGAATGATCTGCTTCGATGGAGAAAGGTAACTTAAAGGTCAAGAAGGGGGGGTTGGAGTGAAAGGAGAGGAGTGAGCTTTCTCGCATTCCCACCTGGTAAGGTGTAGCTCTGTGTTTCCAGCCCATGCTTGTATTGTCAAAGACATCTTACAGTCTCAGGATGATTTGAATAGAACAGTTGAACCGCTGGTTTCCTGATCTTCTCAGATCAGAAAGTTTATTGTGTTAGCACCTGACCATTCTCGTGGTCATGTATCGTGTGGAATTCCATCTCAGGGTTTAAAATTATGGAGATATGTAGCCATCTTTACATCGTGCTCTGCATTTGGTCGCTTCAGCTCCTGCATGGCCTTTGTGCAAGATCTGTAGATATTCGCTTTGTAGGCTGTGAGGAATTACAACTCTTGTTCCCTTTGTGATGAATCCATCCCCAATACTGAGCTCATCCCTGAAAGGAAAGAAGGGTTTTAGTTGCTTTGAAACACTTTTTCTTGGCCAGCCGTGCTTGATGGTGAACTTGCAGAGAGCCGTCTTTTTCAGTGTGTTCTCTAAGCTCTTGTAGCCAGTTGAAATAATTTGGACAGCCATCACCTCAAATTGAACTTGTGCAGCTTCAGTATCATACTATCATGTGCTGGAGTCATGCTGGAGCAGTTTGTAGAGGTTTGTTCAAAAGGGGTTGATGGTCTGTTTCCACCAAAACCGGTTTCACTTAGATATAATCACAGAATTTTTGACAGGCGAAGACCACAGCCAAAATCTCTCATTTTTTAATTCAAGGTGATGTTATCAACTCATTTTAATCTGTATCAGGTAAAAAGGACTGTAAACATAGAGATAAAAAAAACAGAACTTACAGAAATTGTTAAGAAAAAAAGGCAGAGCTACGAGATGCAAGCTATTAATTCTGAGGGGAAAAAGGTACACTCAGAAATCCAGTAGCTTAGAATCCCAAGAATAATTGTGAGATGTAAACACAGAAATTCTAAAGAAACAGCACTGCAAGACACAATCAAGATCTAATCTACAAATGCCAATTTTTTTTTTTATATATAATTTTGAGATTATGTGAAAGTTAAAAACTGTAAGATGTAAACTTAGTTTTCCTAAAGAAAACAAAAAAAAAGTGATGAAAAAATGTGAAAATGTCAAAAAGTGAACTCAAATGTAAACAATCCTCCACAGAAACCATTGGAAAACACTAAAAATACATAACAACACTGTTAAAAATACAAGCATCACAACTGCAAACAACCACATTGACTTAAAATTTAAGTTTAAAATAAAATAAAATTTTACCACAGTCTAAAAGGGGTTGCTGACAATTAGGCGTGGATGAGTTTGTTTGTTTTTTCCATTGCTTTGTCACTGAAAAGAGCCTATAGAACCAAATATTTGACACAAAACACACACCCACATATATAAATGTTTCATAGCAGACTGACAGCAAGATATGTGTGGCTTTCAACATCCTCTCATTAGCCTCAGAAAATCTTTAAATATATTTGTCAAGCACAGTTTGCAGGTCCTGTGTGACTCATGCAACTAAACACCAACCTGTTTGCAGTTTAAAGACTGGGTGGAAACAAACAATGCTTATTTTTTTCCATTCAGCAGGCCGGAAGAATGTGACTTACTGTAAATGAGGCTAAAGGGCAGAAGTTGTCAGACAATGTGTTTGTAGTCAGAGCATGTGTCAGGCCCACTGGCCATTCATAAGTCATCACTTTTTTATTTGTTAGGGCGGTCCATGCAGGGCAGCTGGTCACAGGATACAACACAGACACGATCTGGAGGCCAAATGCTCAAACAAATACTTTTTTTTCTATATTATGATGAAGGTCCTACTGACATCGAACCTGGATGCTTTTAGCTATAACTTAAATTTTTTTAAATGTAAAGGTAGTTATTCAATAAGTTTTCTTAATAATTAATATTACAGAGTTAGTGTTTATTTATTTTGATTGTGTGCGTGTGTGTGCGTGCGTGTGTGTTTGAAAGCATTTGTTTCTGTTATGCTTAATAGCAGAATAATGAGAGAGATATTTTTTTGAGAAAATGCTATAACTTTTGTTTTTACATACGATAAGATTATTATGCCTCTGAAAAGGCTCAGATGATGGTGTCAAGGTTTTGGAAGTTTCTGATTGGCTAATTGACAACATTTGAGTTAATTGGAGGCACAACTGTAGAATAGTATTTAAGGAAAACCTCAAACACACTGCTTCCTTGTGTGACAACATGGGAAAATCAACAAGCCAGAATCAACAAAAAAGCCAGATTACAATTTGTTTAATTACAATAGGAAAAAGAATAATTTTTGGAGACATTTCCTGTGGTCTGATGGAACTAAGATTGAACTGTTTGGCCATAATGACCAGTGTTTCATTTGGAGGACAAAGGGGAAAGCTTACAAGCTTAGGAACACCATCCCAACTTTGAAGTATGGGGGCGGCAGCATCCTGTTGTGGGGCTGTTTTGCTGCAGGAGGGACTGGTCCACTTCACAGCATACATGGCATCATGAAGAAAGAACATTATGTAGAAATACTGAAGCAACATCTCAAGACATCAGCCAGGAAATTATAACTTGGCCACAAATGGGTCTTCCAAACAGACCATGACCCTAAGCATACTGCCAAATTAGTTAAAATGTGCTTTAAGGACAACAGAGGGAATGTTTTGGAGTGGCCATCACAAAGCCCTGAACTCAATCCTATAGAAAATTTGTGGGTAGAGTTGAAAAAACTTGTGCGAGCAAGACAGCCTACAAATCTGACTCAGTTGCACCAATTCTGTCAGGTGGAATGGGCCAAAATGCCTGCAAACTATTGTGAGAAGCTTGCGGAAGGATACCCAAAATGTTATAAAAAGTTATATAGTTTAAAAGCAAAGCTAAAAAAATACCAAGGAAATGTATGTAAACATTTGACTGTCTAGAAATTAATAAAAAATGCTCAAAAAAAGTTATCTCATTATTCTGGTATTTAGCAAATTTAAATTATTTAGGTAATCCTAACGGACCTAAAATAGTTAACATTTAGTATGATTTACCATCAGAAAAAAGGTTATATATATATATATATATATATATATATATATATATATATATATATATATATATATATATACACACATACACACACACAGTTGAAGTCAAAATTATTAGCCCCCTTTTATTTATTTTTTATTTTTTAAAGATTTCCCAAATGGGCAACGCAGTAGGTAGGTAGTGCTGTTGCCTCGATGAAAAATACAGATTCCAGTCTGTATTTTTCATCGAACACATTTAACCCCTAAATCCCAGAGCAAAATCCTCACTAGCATGGGTGACCAACCCTGTTCCTGGCGATCGACCTTCCTGAAGATTTCAGCTCCTACCCTGATCAAACACACCTGAACCAATTAATTAGAACCTGAGGAGCTCTTGATAATTACAGACAGGTGTGTTTGATATGGGCAGCAACTGAAAATAGCAGGAAGGTCGATCTCCAGACATAGGGTTGAGCACCCCTGCTCACTAGTGTCTTCACTACAGAGGGTTGAACACTCAGGCAGTGATGAAGTTAATAAGATAATAAAAATAAAATAAAAAATGAAAATGAAAATAAAACTCTAAATAAAATATTAATTAATAAAAATAAAGCAAATTACACAATAAATTTTTTTTTTTTTTCAAGATCTCAGCAGAGATTATTAAACAACTTCACAAACACCAGGAGCTTCACTTATTACTGACCTTTGACTTTGTCATGTGAACAAAAGCTCTTAATAAAAATTCTGTTGTTCATTTGAAGTCATCATGATGGAGGTCAAAGTCTGCTTTAGTGTGGCTCTTCAACTTCTTGATTTAAATCTAGTTTTTATTTTGGTTGTTAGAACTAATTGTGTTAATCACACTATCTGTATAGCATGATGATCCCAAAGAAAATGTAAGAATAAATATTTTGAGATTAACTATGACTTCTAAGCCACTTTCACCTGCATGTTAACTTGTTCAATATCGTGTTAGCTGTGTGTGAAATGAATAATATATGAAACCACTGGAGCTTCAGTAATCAATGATTGTTTAACAGGTCTAAATACACCATTCACATTGACTACGTTTACATGGACATCAGTAATCAAATTATTTGCTTTAATCTAATTAAGAGAATAATAAGACTAAGGTGTTTACATGAGTTGCTTTTTGAATGTTCCTTTCATGATCGCGTTTTACATGTTACAGCACATAATTCGATTAACGTCATTGCGTCACCGCGCTATCCGCATTTCCTCCGGAGTTTTATGTAATTTCGAGTGTTTCATTTTTAATTTGTCGACTTTAACTGCAGTTTGGCACATTCACTTTCATTCAGGGACTTTTTATGTACGTCCTCCGTGACAAACGAGATATTGGATGCAACTATGAACTGCTGGAAGTGTTGTTTTAATGGAAGTTCATACCGCATGCTGAATGAAAGAAAAAAAAACCTCTGCATTTCACCATGCAGGTGTCTGTGGTCTGCACTGACTCGGTAGGTGCAGAGAGTGTCAAACAGCCGTGCTTGTGTGTGCGTGTCTGGGTGTGTGTGTGTGTGTGTGTGTGTGTGTGTGTGTGTGTGTGTGTGTGTGTGTGTGTGTGTGTGTGGACTACCCTGTCGCAAAAGCGGCTTAAAGTCCTACATGACAGTAATAGTTCGATTAAGGTGTTTACATGTCTGTACTGCACTTCAATAATGCGACTAAGATCGGCATACTCCACATGTCTTAATTCGATTTCTCTTTAGTTCGATTATGACCTTAATCTGATTAAATCAATCAAAAATCGCTGTTTACATGGTCGACTCTTAATCAGAGTATTGTCTTAATCGCATTAAAATCGAATTATTGGTGTCCATGTAAACGTAGTCAGTGAGAATGTTTGAACTACGGTAACACTTAAAAACACACATACATCAACAATTAGTCTTTGAATCTCAACAATGGTTAAAACAAAAAATAAAATAAAAAACAACCCCTAAGAATACAAAACACTTTAAAATACTGAAATATTACCCCCCCCCCAAGAACAAAATAAAATAAAAGTAAAGAAAGATATTTTAAGAACATAAAGCTGCATAATTTATTCATGCTGCAATGCATGCTGGGAGTTTTGTACACTGCTGTACATTAAACATTATATCCTTCCTAATTTAGCATTAATATGTATATGTTTGTAATTATTTTTTATGAATTAAATTATAAAATACCAGAAGATATATCTGTAACAACCAAGTATATGCGGTATATTTTCTCATCGTCTTTCTTGCTATAACCGATGCGTTGCAGAAACGCAGTTATAACAGCCAGAGAACCATTAAATAGACACGTAAAGGTTCAAGAGCTCAACTAAACCAGCCTCTGATCTCCATGATGGTGAGGTCAAATGAAACATTTTTAATAAAAATATAAGCCTCTGTTAATTATCAAATATTCTTGCAGATATGACAGAAATGAAGTCAAACTGTAATCAGTGAAGCTGGTAATGCTGTTATTTAATGGAGTTGTTTAATCCTTGGTTTTATTTCAGTTGGTTTGGTGTGAGGTTGTGTCTGTAGTTTTTATTCTTGTTCTTTCCTGATTGTGCTTGTTAGCAGCAGGTGTTCATCAGTGTCTGAATTCACTCATTTGTGGTCATTCACATTGTCTAGTGGACTAAACTAATCAACTAATTTAGGGACTAGTAAATGAGGGTGTATGGTGAGATTTCAAATACTCTGCCTACTTTCTCGAAAACAAATGGTAGATCTATTACAGTTATTTTCCGTATTGTGTACAGAAATGAGCTGTTAGTCATTTAACAGATTTTCACTGTAGATTGTACAGACTTTTACTGTTAAAATCACGGACATTTTTTACAGCGTAGTTAAGCCCTTAAATGTCACTTGAAGCTGTATAGAAGTGTCTTGAAAAATATCTAGTAAAATATTATTTACTGTCATTATGGCAAGATAAAATAAATCAGAAATAAAGATGAATTGAATTGAAGATATATGTATATTCAATTCAATTCATCTTTATTCCTCTAGCGCTTTTACAATGTAGTTCAGTGTTGAAGTTCAGTTTAGTTGTTCAGTTTAATATTCACTGCTGAGAGTTCAAACACTGAAGAGCAAATCCATCGATGCGCAGCTCTACAAGTCCCGAACCTTGCAAGCCAATGGCGACAGTGGCGAGGAAAAAACTGAAGAGAGTGAAGAATTGAAAAACCTCAAGAAAAACCACAACCATTTCTCCTATGGCCAAACGTCTTGTGCAGAGTTGCAGTCTAGGCGCCGGAGGCTGGAAAGCGCTGGATGTCCATCGTGGAGAAGCTGCAGGTGGGAGTGGTCACCGGCTGGTGTACAGGCTGGCCCTTCAGGTTCAATGCGAGGACTCGTCTGTCACTGGGGTCTTACAGGGATCAGTCTCATGCTCTCCACTCCTCCATAACCACCACAGCAGCTGCTCAAGATATACGGCCTGGTCCAGGATTATGCAAACCTCGGGAATAATAAAAAAAGACTAACATAAGGGCAGATGCCGTTCAAATTATAATGTCTTTTTGGGAAGTGTTCCTGGCTCCAGTTGCCCTAAATAATGCAGACTAACAATCCTTTAGAGGATTTGGATTTCAACAACATTTGTGTTTTATGTGTATGCTAATGCAAAGAGATGTGTCTTTAATCTAGTTTTAAACTGACAGAGTGACAATTACCTCTTATTTCAATGGATGGCTCTTTGGACTTTACACACTTTTCATTTGTATTTTCAAACTGTTCCAGCACTTTACAACTGCAGTAAATTAGATATTTGCATGCACATACTTCTCATCAAATTATATAAGATGCTATTTTTAGAATGTTCTATAGTATAGCATAGCACAGCAAATAGTATAGTATTCTAAGCATGTTAATGTTAAATGCAAAGCCAATTATCAACACTAAAATTCTGTCATTTATTCACATCTTTGATCTCATATTAAAATTTATATTTATTTAATGATCAGATTTTTCCAAACGCTGAATGTCAAAATATTACATATATTTTTTTTAATTACAGGCTACATTAAATTGAAACCAAAATGTCCAACGAGTGGCACCAAATCTATTTTTGTCACTGAATTGTTCATTCAGATTCATTTAAAACGGCTCATTTACAAACTAATTGACTCACTGTAAATGACGCACTCAGATTTCTTGTTAACCTAATTTTTTGTGCTTCAGTGGTAACACATTTAAGCATTTGATTTAAACAGTAACAACATAAGAGATGTAAAACAAAATCTATATTGTTGTCAATAAAGGATAGGGAAAGCCACTTGATAAGTTTTCAACAAATGTTTGTTTTATGTGACCTGAAAGCACTGCCTCTCCCTTACGCTGAGCATCCTTTCTGTGTATTTATACGAGGACACTCTGAGATTTGAGGCTGGCTTATTAAATGCACTTCCTATAGCTTTCATCTTCATGCTAGGATCTTGAAGCAACAACCTCCATGTATTTTGTTTTTTTCCCCCCACTGCTTTAAAATAACGGAGGTGGGATAATGCTGCTACCCGTGCAGATCACACAGCAGGCACAGAATTCAGCAGACTACATTTTATGCAAAATAAAAATATATTTTTTTACATTTAATTAAATTGGTAATTTGGATAGATACATTATTATGAAAGCTAAATAATTACATTTTCAATCAGTTTAAAGTACTTAATCTGAAATCTAAGCACTTTTCAAACCTTAAGATTAAAAAATAAATAAAATTCAAGCGTTTTCGAGTATTTAAAAACATGCTAGCACCCTGCAGACATGTGATTCTTAAAGTAGACCTCTCAAGAAAAATGTATTTTAAACATTTTTTGTTATCTATTAATTAGCTTTTCTGCTGGTGACTCTTAAAGGAGTGGTCAAATGTATATTTATATGATTTTTTTCTTTTTTTTTATTGTTAATATTATTATCTGAGACACAAAAGTGCAAGATATTTCCCACTATTTAAAGAGCTGTCCCCCCTCACATGTTGTTTTGGTGTCCTTCAGGAGGAATCAAGGGTTAATTTGGGGGGTCAGACCTCCCCACCCCCATGTAATTCACACTACTTACTAGTACCAGGTTGGACCCCCTTTTGCCATCAGAACTGCCTTAATTCTTTTTGGCGTAGATGCAGCTTAGATTGCACTGATAAAAACCTATTTTTGAATCGTGGCAGATTCAGCAGGGTACTGGAAATATTCTTCTAAGGTTTTGATCTACATTGACATTATAGCATCACGCAGTTGCTGCAGATTTGTCAGCTGCAAATCTCCCGTTCCACCACATCCAGAGGTGCTCTATTGGAATAAGGGTGCTTTTACACTTGGTTCAATTGCCTGGACCGTACCCAAGTTCGATTGTCCCCCCTTGCCACCTTCTCGGTTGGTTTGTGTTCACACTCTTTTTTCCTTCTGAACCCCGGTACGCTTGCGTCATAGAGCTGCTGTTTTGTTTACGGCTGTTGCTAGGTGACAGTCACGAAAGCAAAGCGCCAAAATGGAGACTTCCGCACATCGCAGTCGATTTGCTTTTACTGAATCATAAGTTTTGGACATACAGAAAGCGACTCGCGTCTGTCTGCTGCAAAAATATTATAAACATTCAGAACATCACACAGTGTCTGCAGAAGCTGTTTCTGGAGGAGACAAGCAGACATCACTGTGTATCACTGTGCTTGGCTCAGTCCCGCTAAAGGTACAATACGTGGCGCACATACACACACACACACACACACGAATGAACGTTATGAAAACGATAGTTTGTTGTACAGTTGCCGGTTCACCGTACCAGAGTTCGCATGAACCGTACCCCAGACCACCTCTTTCAGGCGGACTCGGGTACGGTTCACGGGTGCGCACCCGAGTTCAGAAGACATGTTCACACTAGCTAAACGTAACGTACTATGACGTCAAACGAACCCGGGTGCGGACCAAAAGTGCTAGTGTGAAAGCACCCTTAGACTGGTGACTATGTAGGCCATTTGAGTACAGTGAACTCTTTGTCATGTTTAAGAAACCAATCTGAGATTATTCACGCCTTATGATATGGCACATTATCCTGAAGGCAGTAAAAGGATGGACATGGTCAGCAACAATACCCAGGTAGGCTGTCGCATTGACCGTATGCTCAATTGGTACTAATGGGCCCAGAGTGTGCCAAGAAAAAATCCCCCACACCATGACATCACCACCACCAGCCTGAAACTTTGAAATAAAGCAGGATAGATACTTGCTTTCATGTTGTTGATGCCAAATTCTGACCCTACCACTTTAATGTTGCAGCAGAAGTTGAAACTCATCAGGCCAGGCAACATTTTTCCAATATTCTATTGTCCAATTTTGGTGAGCCTTAGTTTCCAGTTCTTAGCTGACAGGTCTTCTGCTGCTGTAGCCCATCTGCCTCAAGGTTCAACGTGTTGTGCCTTCAGAGATGCTCTTCTGCATACCTCGGTTATAACGAGTGCTTATTTGAGTTATTGTTATTGTTGCATTTCTATCAGCTCGAACGAGCCTGGCCATTCTTCTTTGACCTCTGGCATCAACAAGGCATTTGCGCCCACAGAACCGCCACTCACTGGATAGTTTCTCTTTTTAGACCATTACAGTATATATAAACCCTAGAGATGGTTGTGCGTGAAAATCCCAGTAGATCAGCAGTTTCTGAAATACTTAGATCAGCCTGTCTGGCACCAACAAGCACTTAAATCACCTTTCTTTCCCATCCTGATGGTCGGTTTGAACTATAGTCGGTTTAAATGCATCAAGTTGCTGCCATGTGATTGGCTGATTAGAAATTTGCGTTAATGAGCAGTTATATATATAAAACACACTACCCACTGTGCCATATATATATATATATATATATATATATATATATATATATATATATATATATATATATATATATATATATATATATATATATATATATACACACACGGTAACACAGTGAACATGGTCAGCACTGTCTCCTTATACCTTGGCATTTCTGTGTGGAGTCTGCATGTTCTCCCTGTATTGGCATGGGTTTCCTCCTGGTGCACCGGTTTCTCACACAGTCCAAAGACATGTGCTATAGGTGAATTATACTAAATAATAAGTAATAAACTAAATTAATCGTAGTGTATGTGTTTATAGATGTTTCCCAGTACTGGGTTGCAGCTGGAAAGGCATCCACTGTATAAAGCATATGCTGGATAAGTTGGCAGTTCATTCCGCTGTGGCGACCCCTGATGAATAAAGGGACTAAGCTGAGGGAAAACAAATGAATAAATATTTTCTGTTCTTACATTGTTCTATTACACTATAGCTATTTATTTCATATTAAATGGTTTTAAAAAATCATGTATGTATGTATGCCTGTAAAAACATCTTAAAAAGGTTTGTTTACTTTAAAAAGTAAAAAATTCAGTTTTAAGTACACTGTAAAACTCAGTAAGTTAAGGTACCTCAAACTATTTGAGGAAGCCGTTTGCAACAAACCATTTAAGTTCAAAAACTAATCCTAATGATTACTGTGAATTCAATCCATTTGAGTACATGAAGCAATTTGAGCACAGTAAAACCCAATAAATGAAGAAAACTCAATAAGTTAAGGCTTAACTAAAACCGTCTGTTACGACCCTGGTGGACCTAGGGACAAGGCCGCAACATAAAACACCAAACAAATTAAAATCACTTTTGTAACCCTTTGGAGTCGGGTCCGTTTATTTGTCTTTTTTCTTTGTCTTTTTCTTTTTTTATCACCCAAAATCCTGAAGCCAACTACCTCTGAGTGAACCCACAGAAAAATAATAAATAAAAAGTACACACTAACTAAACACTTAAATGAAACTAACTAAACTTAAAATAACAGAAATAAAAAATACAAAAGCTAACACCTACCTCCCTAACCAGAATGGGAGAAAATAATTATAAAAATAAAAGTGTGGTGTCCAACCCCTACTGCCTCTTACAATATTCAATATTTACAATATTCACGAACAAATAAACCAAAAAAACGAAATAAAAGGAGGGGGAAACACGGATGGATATACAACAAGGAGTCAAACCTTACACACCAACATGGAAAACACAATTAACAATAATGTGGTGGTATTTGTATAGCATATTTATTGTGTATGGCCATACACTCAAAGCGCTTCACAATTATGAGGAAGTCTCTCCACACCACCACCAGTGTGCAGCATCCACTTGGATGATGCGACGGCAGCCACAGGACAACATGAAACGAATTTTTGAAGCTACGTCACGGTCATTAGATACTTGCGTGTAGTCCAGGGTGGAAAGTGGCTGTTTGTACCTGCGAGTACATCATGACGTCTCTGAGTGCGCGGCATTAATTCATGAGAAAGACTTGGTTCAAACCAATCAGCGCGCTCTATTCCCAGTCAACAAATTTCCTTTGGCCCTGATCTGGCCCAAATCAACAGCTAAGATGTGGCCCAGATCAGTTAGTGTTTCCCGACTCAGAACTGGCCCACATCCTTTTAGGCAGAACTGAACCAAAGTAGTGCCACAACTCCACCAAGCTTGAGCCAAGTAATAACATTTTATGTGGCCCAGATTATGGGCCTTGTATTCAAGATTGGTAAGGCTGAGTTCTGTTACACCCTTATGTGGCCCACATGTGGCTGACCACATATATTAACCGAGTAAATCACACAACAAAAATTACAATCAAATAGTTTACTTTAATCAATGCAAAGATAAAACAATTAATGGACACAATTTAGACAAATTAGAAAACATTTTAACAACATACAAACAGAAAAATACAAAAAAGAAATAAAAATGGAAATAATTGTTAAATATAAATATTATATATTTGATGCAAAGATGATAAAATACATACATAAACACATATAAATGTACATTTACATGTACACATTTTTTTTTTCTTTTTAATATATATACATATGTAACCAGGTTAAAAAGTTGTTTTGTTAAGCACAAAAAGGTTATTGACACCCTGGGGTTGACACACAGCATAATGTGAGCGATATCACACTTTTCTCATGTAGTGATTAATATAGTGTGCTGGCCCTTTAAGACCCGTAGGTGAACTGAGCGAAGTCACGCGAGAGCTTTAGAGGAGCAGCGCGAGTTTTCTCCATGCGGTGTGAGCGTCTGCTGTGAGACTGAGAAAAGCAAATAAAGTCCGTTAACACGTGAAATATTGCGCAATACATGCATGCAGTGACTTACAAAGTCTTTTTCATAGTGATTAATGTTCGGATGGCTGTGGATTTTGTTGTTTTGACCGTGATTTCCAACATCGTGAAGAGAAGCTAAGCTAAAGCATGAGTGTTGACTTATAATCTTTAATTTTACAATAATAAGTGCGATATAAGTGTTTATTCTAATTCAAGCCATGTAATTGAAACGGGATTATTCTGTTTAGAGGGGAGAAGAGAGATTTAAAGGTGCAGTGTGTGACAAAAAGGAAACGTAGAGAGTGTTGTTCAACTTTATTGAATGTAAGTGTTAATGACAATGTATTTTCATATTTCCTTGAAAATGTTATGTTCAAAATGTCATACGTTTACAGAGATTTTATTGTATGTTGTTTCTTTATGGTTTGCAGAGGAAAAAGTCATTTGCAGCTGTTAACGCTGTGTGTGTGTGTATGTCATTGAGAGCTGACGAGCTGTAAGTTTGAGTCATTTATATCATTTTATTTGAATTTTAATGAACATTTATTCACTGATGTAAAATTGAGAAACGTTGTTTAATTGTGGGAGAATATTTGTGAAGTGTTCATATTGCAACATCTCATTTCATGTATTTTGTAATGGTAAAGTGAGCAGCTCTATTCAATCTGAATTTGATGGTGGATGACTTACACTTGTTTGTTTGTTTTCTCAGCGTGAACTGCTGCTACCGTTGTTTATGTACCGTTTTTGTCTAAAAAAAAGCTATATCCAGTCATTGTGATTATAAGAAAGAAAAGAGGATGACACATTTGGATGTCAAAAAGCAAATTTATTGTTTCCAGTGGCTGTATACAAGGTTTAACTTTTCTATTTCAATTTCCCAAAATTTGCATACTTAACGCTGCGCTGTTTCAAGTGCAGTCTGGAATAAAAGTCCCCAGAATTTTTCATCCTGTGTCCGGTGTCATTACACATTAAATTCACAAGCTACAGAGATTTTTGGTACCAGGAGTGGGGTTCCATTGCTAAATTTTGGGAACATAAACAACGGTAGTAGTGAAGAGGAGGCAAGTGTTGCTGCCAGAGAGGTCAACAGCACGGAGTACAACGTACCTGGAGAGCCTGTAGGGGAGCAAGGAATCAGCTTCTGGCTACAACGGAGGGTGTTTGCTTAAGCGCTGAGATCGTTGGTGGAGGACCAGGGAAATTCATCTCTTCCGGTTGGCCTGCAGTGACTGTGACTGTTCCGTGACTCTTTGATATAAAAGGGTAAAAGCAGGAAACATGGAGGAGAACCAGGACGTGTCAGCTGCTCGTGCTGGAACCAGCCATGATGTGGACAGTGGTGGGGCTGCAGGTCATGTTGAAGGTAATCCTGTAGCACAATTGCAGTCACAAATTCATGAACTTGGCCAAAGACATGATGAAGTGATGGCAACCCTTGCCAATATAAGTAATTCTACCACTAGGTCGTATGTCTATATCCCAAGGGAACGTCAGATTGTACCCTTCAGTGGTGATTATGTGAAAGATGGTCAGTCTGTTGATGAATTTATTGATGAGGTTGAACGTGTAATACGGGTGAGGGGGTTGAACACTGATGACCAGGTGGATTTCATACTTTCTCATTTAAGAGGGTCTGCTTTAGATGAAGTTAAACTGTGTATAGGGGGAGAAACTACACAACCCAGTGATCTGTTCTCATATTTGCGTGGGGCTTTTAGGGAGAAACGAACAACTCCTCAGTTGTTGCATGCTTTTTATGCCCGCAGACAGTCAGAGGGTGAAGATTTCCGTGACTTTTCCCATTCTCTCTCTCAGCTTCTTAGCTCCGCCATCCAACAATCCCCTAGTGCTGTGTCTCAACCCCAGGTCACTTTAAGAGACCAGTTTGTTGAAGGTATCCGTGATGCACATCTCCGTAGAGAGCTGCGCAAGCTCATCAGAGAAAAGCCCCAGTCCACCCTGTTTGAAGTCCGTGAAGAGGCATTGATGTGGGTTACAGAGGACAGACCCCGTGGTGCTAATGTGGCCAGAAGTCGTAATATTGTTAGTACATGCTCTGAGGTGCCAGAATGCTCAGCTTCAGTTGGTGCAGCTCAAACGGATATTGCAGTAGCCTTACAAGAGGTAGTGAAAATAATCACTCAGCAGGGTAAAGCGATTGGAGAACTCACTAATGCAGTCCGGGAACTCGCAGTACAGAAAGCCAGTTCTAGTGTGAGCCAGAGTGAAAGGCCCAGAGTCAAGCCCAAATATACAGCTGATGGCGAACCCATCTGTTTGAGGTGTGAGGTTGTGGGACATATAGCCAGACAATGTCCTGTACCACGTAGTTCCAGGAACCAGTCCACTACTGCCACAAGTTCTGCAGTGCAGGGAAACGGAGCTCCTCCATTGCTTTGAGTCGAGCAATGCGAGGAAAACCAGAAGGCTCAAGATGCAGCACATTAACAAAAGAACGCTTCTTGGAGCGTGCAGTTGGCAAGTGTCCAGAGGTGGATATCCACATTGGAGGTGTCCCAGTTAGATGTCTGCTGGACACAGGAAGCAATGTGAGTACCCTCACTGAAAGTTTCTTCAGAGAAAACCTCCATGGAGAAGACAAAGACCTTCACTGCACTTCCAAGTGGCTAAGAATTACTGCCGCAAACAAGCTACCACTGCCATACTTGGGTTATGTTTAATTGGATATCAAAGTGATGGGGCTAACTATACCTGAGTGTGGGTTTCTGATTGTGAGAGATGGAGACACAGCTGATTTAACACCACCTGGTATTATAGGCATGAATGTCACCCAGAGATGCAGGGAGTCTGCGTTGACTGAGTTTGAGACAACTTTAGGAGGAAAATTGGACTCCGTGTGGAGGGAAGCTTTCAGTCGTGTACAGGAAGTTGAGTCTGTAAAAGCAATGTTTTCAGCGAGAGTCAGCGGTAGGGGCAAAACCCATATACCAGCATCCTCTGCAGCCACAGTCTATGCCAGGGTAAACAAGAAGGCCACTGACACCAGTGCATGGCTGCTACTGGAACCGGGGAATTCACCACTACCAGGCGGATTGATTCTTATGCCCACCTTAGTGTCACCTCAAAGTCAGGTGTTTCCAGTTCAAGTGATCAACTTCTCCCAGGAAGATGTTTGGCTGCCTCCTAAAGTTCGGCTTGGTATACTTACCCACTGTCAGTGTGCTGAAAGTGACATTTGTGAGGTGAAATTCCCGCGCATCTCTGCTGATCATGAAGAAGTGAGAATTGACCAGAGAGACAAGCCACTGTCTGATTCTGATCTGAGTAACCTGTTAAGTAGGCTGCATATAGGAGGGACTCCTGAACAGCAAGCAGAGCTGGGTGTACTTCTCATGAAACATGCAGATGTGTTTGCGGTGCATGAAGAAGACCTGGGATACACAGATCGGGTAAAGCATGAGATTCACTTGACAGATGATACTCCCATTGCTCAGCCATATCGCAGGATACCACCAACTCAGTTTGAAGAGGTCAAACAGCACATCTCAGGTTTGCTACGTAAGGGGGTTATACAGGAAAGTTCAAGTTCATATGCCTCACCCATTGTTCTGGTGCGCAAGTCTGATGGAAGTCTAAGGCTGTGTGTCGATTATAGGAAGTTGAACTCCAAGACTAGACGTGATGCTTTCCCATTGCCCCGCATCGACGAGAGCTTGGATGCATTAAGTGGAGCACAAGTATTCTATACCAGTGGTTCTCAACTGGTTTGGCCATGGGACCCACATTTTTACATGGTCATCAAGCCGCGACCCAAACTTTTAGGAACTATAATATAATTTTAGGAATTATAATTAATTTGTATTTATTTGTTAACATACACAAATAGTGACAGATAAATCACAAGTCACCAATATTTACAAATAAACAATATTTTATTGCTGTCATTTAACAAAATGTATCAAATTATAGAAATATTACAAAGGGTAAGAAAAGGTTCAGTTACCATGAACTAAACTGAACTGTTAATAAAACATTAACACTGATCCTGTTGAACAGAACAAATCAGCAAATTACAGTAAAATTATTAAAACAATCATAACCATTTTTACATCTAATATGACAGCAATTACAAACATCTGTTTCACTTAACAGTAATTTGGGAAGCTAATGAGATAACTGAGTGCTTTACTCATGATAAGAGTTTCAAAGTCTGGGGTGATGGTAGACCCGAAGATCGTGCTCTATGTCCAACCTGTTCCTTTGCTTTGACTTAAGCTGCACCAAGGAAGAGAAGCCACTTTCACACAAAAACGTAGTGCTGAATTGTAGGATGGATTTGATCGCACGAATGGCAAGGGACGAATACTCAGAAAGCACTTTGCGGCACCAAAACTGGGAGAGGCTTTACTTCACTGAATTTCTTTTTCAGCGTCTTATCACATGACGGCTCCACAAGCTGATTCTCTTTGTTGCTCGGCAACGTGACGCTTTCCACGTCGATTCCAAAGGGATTGCTCATCCACGGATCATCATAATGTTTATCGGGAAGTAGTCGGTACGGTTGTTGCGCGCGCATTTCAAAATAAAAGTCCGGTATAAGCAAAATAAGTTAAAAAATTAAACTTTTGTTGTTTTTTTGACCACACACTCCGCGACCCACTGAAAATGTTCCCGCGACCCACTTTTGGGTCGCGACCCACCAGTTGAGAAACACTGTTCTATACTATAGACTTGGCTAGTGGTTACCATCAAGTGGCAGTTGATGAGAAGGACAGACCTAAAACGGCCTCCACTACACCGTTTGGCCTTTTTGAGTACCGTCGCATGCCCTTCAGACTATGCAATGCGCCCGCAACATTTCAACGGCTAATGCAAGCCTCCATGAGTGACTTGGTGTTTCAGATTGTGCTTATTTACTTGGATGACTTGCTGGTGTACTCCTCCACCTTGCATGAACACTTGGTGCATCTGGAAACAGTGTTTAGGAGGTTAAGAGAAACTGGGCTGAAAGTAAAAATCGAAAAGTGCCATTTTCTGCAGGCGGAAGTGAAATTTCTTGGCCATCAAGTTTCTGCTGAAGGTGTGAGTACAGATCTTGACAAGATAAGTGCAGTTCAGGAGTGGCCTGTCCCTAGCACTCTCAAGGAACTCCGATCATTCTTGGGGTTCTGTAGCTATTACAGGGGATTCATTGAAGGTTTTTCCCAGATAGCTGGACCGTTGCATGATGTTGTAAACGTGTGCCTCAGAGAGACAAGTTCCATCAAGGCAGCTCAGTTGTATAGGAGCTCTTGGACTTCCCAATGTCAAACAGCATTTGCACATCTCAAAGACAAACTCACAAGTGCACCAACACTAGGGTATGCTGATTTCACACTTCCCTTTGTGATTGAGACAGACGCGAGTAATCTTGGGCTGGGAGCAGTCTTGTACCAACATCAAAATGGCAAGAAGGCTGTAATTGCGTATGCTAGTAGGAGACTGAGAGGGGCTGAGAAGAACGACCAAAATTATAGCAGTATGAAGCTGGAGCTGTTAGCACTTAAGTGGGCGGTCACCGAAAAGTTCCGAAGTTACCTGCTGGGGTCCAAATTAACCATCATAACCGATAATAACCCTCTTTGTCACCTCACAACGGCCAAATTAGGAGCTATTGAACAGCGTTGGGCGGCACAACTTGCAGTGTTCGACTTTGAAGTCAAGTACCGTCCTGGAAGATGTAATACTGCTGCTGATGCTCTTTCTAGGAGGCCAGCTTTCAGTGAACCAGAATATGAAAGTGAAGATGCAGAGTATGATGGTTGTGTGGCAATCTGTAACACGCTCAGGACAGGAACAGCTCTAGAGCCAGAATTGTTAGCAGCAGGTGTGGAAGTCAGCAAGGTCAGGCAGTTACAGGCTTCTTTTACTGGAGAAGATGAAAATGTGGATGAGAATACCCCCACTTTGCCAGGCTACTCAAAGGCAGAACTTCATCAATTTCAGGAGTCAGATCCAGCGCTAAGTGTGTTCAAGAAGTTCTGGAGTCGTCAAAGAAAACCCACCCAGCAAGAGCGATTGGGATTGCCTAAATCAGTACGTTCTCTGTTGAAACAGTGGCCAAAGATCAGAGAAAAGGATGGTCTATTATATCGTGTTGTCGATGATGTCCACATGGGTGAATGTCACCAGCTGTTGTTACCCACCTGCTTGATGGATCAGGTCCTAAAAAATGTCCATGATCAGATGGGCCATCAAGGCATTGAGAGAACTTTAAGCCTGTTGAGACAGAGATGTTTTTGGGGAGGAATGTATGAGGATGTGGAGCAGTGGGTGAAGCAATGTCAGCGCTGCGTGTTGGCCAAGTTGCCGCAACCAAAGATTAAGGCTCCTTGGGCTTCATTCTTGGCCACCCGACCACTAGAGGTAGTGGCTGTCGACTTAACAACTTTGGAACCAGCCACAGATGGGCGAGAAAATGTTCTTGTAGTAACTGATGTGTTCACAAAGTTCAGTCAAGCTTTTCCCACCCGTGACCAAAAGGCAGAGACTACTGCCAAGATCCTTCTCCGAGAGTGGTTTCTGAAGTATGGAGTTCCTCAACGACTACACTCTGATCAGGGCAGGAACTTTGAAAGCGCTGTGATTGCAGAACTCTGCAGGTTGTATGGAGTTAAGAAAACTCGCACAACACCACACCACCCACAGGGCAATCCTCAATGCGAAAGGTTTAACAGAACCCTTCATGACCTTTTGAAGTCTCTCCCACCCGAGAAGAAGCGCAGGTGGCCGGACCATTTAGCTGAGCTGGTTTATGCATATAATGTAACTCCACACTCATCCACAGGGTACTCACCATACTATCTGCTGTTTGGGGTCCAACCACATTTGCCAGTTGATGCTCTGCTGGGTCAGGAGTCTGTCACAGATGATAAGCTTGACTGGTTAAAAGTACACCAAGAACGTCTTAGGGATGCACATGTTAGAGCTAAGGACTATGCGGAAAGGAAAGCGGCAGAAAGAGCCAAGCAACATGAAGACAAAGTATATTGCCCAGCTATAAAAATTGGACAGCATGTGTACCTGCGACACAGACCACCTGGAAGAAACAAAATTCAGGATGCATGGTCTTCCACCGTGTACAGAGTACTAGAGGTGCAGGGGACCACACACACTGTGGAGCCTGTCCAAGGAGGTACAGTAAAGAGAGTGCATAGGTCCAACCTCAGGCCCTGCAGTCATCCGGTCCCAGTGCCCATGCCAAGACGCCTGAAACAACCTGTAAAATATGTACCTACCTCCGTTTTGGATTCAGAGATGTCCTCACCTAGGGCAGAGTGTGTTCTGGTAGAGGAAGTTCAGTGTCCAACGCAGAACCCGAACGGATCTGAAAATCCAAACTTACCAGTTTCTGAGCATGGAGGAAGGTTCAATGATCAGATGGAGTCTGGAGGGAGGGAAGACTGTTCAGGGGCAGACAGTCATGGAATACCTAATGACACATTGGAAGTGACACCAGTATGTGTTGAGCTAGTAAAAGAGAGAGTGGACTTACCTGTTGAGAATCCAGCGACGAGACCTGTGCCTACACCTAGAAAAAAAAAAAGAAGAGAGAGTTAGTTCTGAAGTGCCTTGTCTCGAAGTGCGTAAGACACAAAGGACAACTGCAGGGGTACATAGTAACCCAAACCGACTGCCAAAGTCTGCATGCAATGCAGTGTCTTTCAGTCCTGATGTGCTGTCACAAGTGCTGGCTGGTATGGTCCTCTATACGACAGGACAGCTTCAAGGAAGTCACGATGAGTAGTGTTCATGATGGTCACCGAGGACGTTGACTTTCAGCAGGGGAGAGTGTAACCAGGTTAAAAAGTTGTTTTGTTAAGCACAAAAAGGTTATTGACACCCTGGGGTTGACACACAACATAATGTGAGCGATATTACACTTTTCTCATGTAGTGATTAATATAGTGTGCTGGCCCTTTAAGACCCGTAGGTGAACTGAGTGAAGTCACGCGAGAGCTTTCCAGTTTCCGCGAGTTTTCTCCATGCGGTGTGAGCGTCTGCTGTGAGACTGAGAAAGGCCAATAAAGTCCGTTAACACGTGAAATATTGCGCAATACATGCATGCAGTGACTTACAAAGTCTTTTTCATAGTGATTAATGTTCGGATGGCTGTGGATTTTGTTGTTTTGACCGTGATTTCCAACATCGTGAAGAGAAGCTAAGCTAAAGCGTGAGTGTTGACTTATAATCTTTAATTTTACAATAATACGTGCGATATAAGTGTTTATTCTAATTCAAGCCATGTAATTGAAACGGGATTATTCTGTTTAGAGGGGAGAAGAGAGATTTAAAGGTGCAGTGTGTGACAAAAAGGAAACGTAGAGAGTGTTGTTCAACTTTATTGAATGTAAGTGTTAATGACAATGTATTTTCATATTTCCTTGAAAATGTTATGTTCAAAATGTCATACATTTACAGAGATTTTATTGTATGTTGTTTCTTTATGGTTTGCAGAGGAAAAAGTCATTTGCAGCTGTTAACGCTGTGTGTGTGTGTATGTCATTGAGAGCTGACGAGCTGTAAGTTTGAGTCATTTATATCATTTTATTTGAATTTTAATGAACATTTATTCACTGATGTAAAATTGAGAAACGTTGTTTAATTGTGGGAGAATATTTGTGAAGTGTTCATATTGCAACATCTCATTTCATGTATTTTGTAATGGTAAAGTGAGCAGCTCTATTCAATCTGAATTTGATGGTGGATGACTTACACTTGTTGTTTGTTTTCTCAGCGTGAACTGCTGCTACCGTTGTTTATGTACCGTTTTTGTCTAAAAAAAGCTATATCCAGTCATTGTGATTATAAGAAAGAAAAGAGGATGACACATTTGGATGTCAAAAAGCAAATTTATTGTTTCCAGTGGCTGTATACAAGGTTTAACTTTTCTATTTCAATTTCCCAAAATTTGCATACTTAACGCTGCGCTGTTTCAAGTGCAGTCTGGAATAAAAGTCCCCAGAATTTTTCATCCTGTGTCCGGTGTCATTACACATTAAATTCACGGGCTACACATACATACATACATACTACCGGTCAAAAGTTTAGGGTAAGTATGATTTTTAAATGTTTTAAAATAATCTTCTCCAAGGCTGCATTTATACAGTACACATTGTAAAATTGTGAAATGTTATTGCACTATAAAATAACTGTTCAAAAGTAGTTTATCATTTAATTTATTAATTTATTCCAGTTATTTTAATGATGAATTTTCAGCTTTATTACTCCAGTCTTCAGAGTTACATGATCCTTCAGAAATCACTCTAATATTAATTATTATTATTATTAATGGTAATAGTAATAAAAGCAATAATAACTGAGGTAATCATTTCATTTGAAACTACATACAATAAGAAAGCTGTTATTTACAATTTGAATAAATATACAGTGTTGAGTAAGTTACTTAAAAACAATAGATTAATAGATTACAGTAGTAAAAAGTAAATAGATTAGTAATAGATTACTTCATGTAAAAATAAATCAGATTATTAATTACTTTACTTTGAAGTGTCTTTTAAAACAAATAAAATATACCTATAAAATACAAAATAAACTGCAGCTCTTTCAGTAATTTAATATTCACTGAAAAACATTACAATGGGTTGATCACAGTAGCTTGACATATTCAAAAAACATAAAGCGTTCACCCAAAACAAACTTCTCTCATCATTCACTTGCTCCAAATCTGTTTGTCTTTTTTTAGAAGACATTTAGAGGAAAACTGGATACCTGTAACTATTAACAACCATAGTATGAAAAAGCACTGCAGTGTTTGGGTGTTCTGTGTTTGTCTGAGGTAATTACTCCACTGAAATGTGTATATTCCATACAAAGCCTAAAGCTGATCAGTCAGTTCTTGCCGCGTGATTCATGGTTTTCAACTGCGTGAGCTTGGGAAATGTGAGCGCACACAATATTCAATCCCAAAACGAAATGGGTAACACTTTATAATAACAGTACATGAATAATGATGTATTAATGTGCAAACTAAACATTACTTTATTATGAATTAATGATGAGTTAATGTATGCACTAATCATGAACTAACTTGAACTACTACATGAGTCACATTCATGTTCATGTGTGAATTACGGCTACCTTAATTACTTGTTAGTACATGATTGTTTAATATGTTAATATATAATTATGTTGTGACTTTACTTGAAGGGGCACATCATCATGAACCCATTCTTAACTACTCATGAACTCCTTATGCACGTCCAACTAGTCAGTTTACACTGAATAACAATAGAAAAGTGTTCTGTCAACGTCAGCATGAACAGGAGTTCATGAGTAGTTAAGGATGAGTTAATGATGATGTGCCCCTCCAAGTAAAGACATGACATAATCATACATTAACAGCTCATGAGTTCATGTTGGTTACATTTAGCTTAAACTTAAATGTTAACTAATACATTAATTAACAACATGTACTAACAAGTAATTAAGGTAGCCGTTATTCACACATGAACTCATGTGACTCATGTTGTAGTTCAAGTTAGTTCATGATTTAGTGCATACCTTAACTCATCATTAATTCATAATAAAGTAATGTTTAGTTTGCACATTAATACATCATTATTCATGTACTGTTATTGTAAAGTGTTACCGAAATGGGTATATTCCATACAAAGCCTAAAGCTGATCAATCAGTTCTTGCCGCGTGATTCGTGGTTTTCAACTGTGTGAGCTTGGGAAATGTGAGCGCACACAATATGCAATCCCAAAACGATATGTTAACGGCCCCATAAGCAGCTACACTTCTCTTCAGATTCAGAAGATGCCTTCACTCCCGATTCCTGAAGCAAATATCCTGTTTAGGCAGAGTTGGGTCTCCGTCTTTCTGGGTGCCAGTGTCCTCCTTGGTGACGAGTATAGTGCTAGAATGCCTTCTGTTCAAGTGCTTGAACAAGTAGCTGGTCGAGTTAAAAGCAGTCAAAAGTTCTTTAGAGACTGGATGTAGACTACATACACAGCAATATTTTTGTTATACGCTCAATGAGGTGAGTAAGGCGATTCTGTCTGACAGCACCTGCAGTGAAGAAGAATTTAAATAATATGATCAGCAATACAACCTGCAGGTACAGCTGCAAAATTACGATACAAATCAAAATGCTAAACTGTGTGATGTAACCAAATACATGTAATGTGCATTATTTAGCCATATAATACAATGTATTTCAAAATGATTTGACCATTCAAACACATCAAATTGCAATAAATTAAGCTTTCTTATTTACATGCAATATTGCATGATTGCACATGACAAAAATTCTATACCACAGTTCAGTTAATAATACGTTATTACTAATTGACCATTATTAACCAAAATAGTAAATAGATTTTACTGTTATTCTGTATTCTATCAACAGATAATGCACAACAGTTGCATCAAAAAAGGTCTAATTTGAATGTAATAAAGTTCACATAGTTCCAAACCTTTGTGAGTGTGATGAAGTCACATTAACTGTCACCGCTGGGAAAGCAGCACTGGCAGTTACACACACACACACACACACATTCTCATGCACACACATACTTACAGACACACAGACGCGCTGGCGCGCAGACATACTTACAGGCCCACTTACCTTGTTCATTCATTCATCATGTTGTTCCTCCCTGCCGTTGCCGCTATCGGAGGAGCGGGTGCACACGCGATCTCGATAGCACATGGACATATTTCCATAAATCCACTCTCTTCATAGTCATCCATAGGCATTTCATACACCTCCACTTCACCAGTTGTCGTCTTTTTCGTTTGGTGTTTGTCTGTGTGGGCGTAGTCAGACTTCCGGTCGCGATCGGTCAAACCGAGCACATTAAAAGTGCCAGTATAAGAATGCATGGGAGTGTGTGCGCATGCGCACAGCGATCGGAAGCTGACGAAACCATTATGTTTGTGAATAGGTGTTTTGTGTGTATGAAGTGTGTATTATGTGTTTATTTATATTAAGAAAGTTTATGTTTTGTTGTTAATTACATATTAAGGATTTTTCTTTATGTGTTTATTGTGAACTGTGGATTGAATGTTAAGTTTTTTTATATTGGTGTATTTGTTAAAGTAATACTTACCTGTAATTGGTATAGCCCACAAATGGGCGGGAGTTTGGGCTATATAAGCCAGAGCCCAACTACCAAAAAACCACTTGTTTACCAAGTCAATGCAAGAGTGCTACCGTGGTGCCTCGAGCGAATATATTGTGGATACCTATTGTTATTGTTATTATTATTATTATTATTTTTGGTAGATATAATTGGAGTATATTTTTTTGCAGATTTTATTTTCCTGTTTGTTGTTTCTTTGATACTTTTTTTTTTTTTTGGATTTTCTTTGTTGGCACATGTATATACCTTCACTGTGGATGGACATTTTGGCACTGTAAATAAACGTCACCTTGCACGACAGTGCTTTGCGAGTAAGCCATAATTTTTTTCCCCTTACGAACTCACATTTCTCCCCCTGAAGACGAGCTGGTGGGCTCGTTTTCATCACAGTGAGTTTCAACTAAACACAAAAGATATTTTGAAGAAAGCTGAAAACCTGTAACCATTGACTTACATTGTAGGAAAAACAAATACTACTGAAGTCACACTTACAGGTTTCTTCTAAATATATTATTTTGTGTTCAACAGAAGAAAGAAATGAAACAGGTTTGGAACAAGTGAAGGAAAAGGAAATGATGACAATTAAAACTTTTGTGTTAACTATCCTTTTAACTGTTAAAATGTTTAAAACAGAGCTAACAGGTTAATCGGTCAAACTTTATTTTGATGGTCCGTTAGTTGAATTTAAGATACATTGCAACTAATTCTCAGTAGATTATAAGTAGGTTGTTAGGTTAGGGTTAGGGTTAGGGTTGGGGTTGGGGTTAGTGTAAGTTGACGTTTACTTGCAAAGTTTCTTATAGTCAGTTAAATGTCTGTTGAAGGATTGTTAAATGTCAGTATCAACAGATATTAAGCTGAGAATCTACTAATACTCAAATGGACCATCAAAATAAAGTGTTACCGGTTAATCTTTGAAAATCAAACTACTCACACATGCAATAATATTATTTTTACATTTATATTTGAGCAGCTTAATAACTTCTAAACTTTTCACTGTTATTTATTTAGGACTAATAGTGTAAATATGTTTGCTTTAAATCTATTGTATAAATTTAACATAAATGAACATACTATGGTCGAAGTGATGATTGTAGAGATTACATCGTGCCATTATCACATCGCTTTGATTAAATACTTTCTAAGTACTGTCTTTTTTGTTGTCCAGTTTGTTATTAAGAGTAAAGGTCTCTTTTTAATTTGACCTGAACCCAGAAGAGCTGAAAACTGTCTCCGTTAAAGCGCCACGCTGGTCAAACCGGGTTATTGAAATCAGTTACATTACATTTAATGATATCAAATGACCGTTAGACAACAAAAACTCGTAGATTCCTAAATGTTTGTTGTTGAGTTTCGGCTCTATATTGTACAGAAACATTATACCTACATTGTTAGTCTATTTTATAATTATAAGACAATTTTTCTATTAGCTTCCACTGTCATGTTAGGCCTAATGGGATCGCTTTTATTTTAAACCTTACTAAACCACACTAAAGCGTGACTGAACATTTACACAAATTAATATTTATCTATAATAAATAAACCGTATTCTGTCATAATTGGAAATAACTTTAATGATAACAATAATTTAAACAGCAAACTGTTGCAGCGCTAATGTTATGTAAACATCACGTTTAAAAAGGAAAATGCTATTCAACTCATTGCATTTCTTTATTAAATAAATAACTATCACTCAATGAGTTCTAACTTTTATATTTAATATTGAATTTTTAAGTAAACTCACTTTAAACGCCAAATTATCACTTACCTGAAGCAAATGACAAGGGGGAAGAATGTCAAACTCGCACAGAAGTCTTGGCAACTGAAGTGTGATGTAGCAGATGTCTGCTAACGTTACACCTGTGTTCAGTTTCGCGTGTTTTCCAAATGCAATCCCAAAGTCAGCCAGAAGTTGATGTTTACCAATGTCAGTCATAGCTGAACCTTACTAGGATCTTATATGTTTTTCGTTATCTGGCATACATACTGCAAAAGGAGCTGTGAACCAGAATAATATTCCCGCCAATTCTGATTGTATGGCAAAACATATATGGTAATAATCTGGCCCATATCTGTTCAGCCATGCCATACCTACGCCACATGTGCCAGCTGTCACCCACATTTGGCCCAAATGTTTTTGCTATCTTGGTGGGTTGTGTAAGCGGTACAACAAAACAAGTAAAAGAATGAGAATTTGGAGACATAGGTCGTCAATGTTGCATTTTATTGTGCTGTGTTTATTATTGTGCTGCAACAAAGGTTTTGTTTTCATTTCCCTATAAGAGCGCAACTGGACTCATGTGTGGATTACAGTGCACACGACGCCCGCGTTGAAGCCCAGGACAGCGCACACACACAGCGCGCTCCCGCGGCCGATACAGAAACCGCCAGCACACTCTCTGTTTCTATAGCGGATGTAACGAGATCTTTCCGTCCCGTGAACATCCAAAAAGCTACGGGCCCAGATTGCATCCCTGGACGTGTACTTAAAGCATGCACACACCAGCTAGCGGGGGTTTTCTCTGACATCTTTAACCTCTCGCTCTCTCGGTCTGTGGTTTCCACATACTTTGAGACAGCTACTATTGTGCCAATACTGAAATCAGCTAAAACCACATGCTTGAATGACTGGCGTCTGGTTGCACTGACACCCATCTTCAGCAAGTGCTTTGAGAAGCTGAATAAAAACCACATCTGCTCTGTACTGCCCGCTAACACTGACCCTCTGCAATTTGCATACAGAAACAACCGCTCCACTGATGATGCAATTGCTTTCACCTTGCACACTGCTCTGTCTCACCTGGAAAACAAAAACACATATGTGAGAATGCTGTTTGTGGACTACAGCTCAGCATTCAACACCATAGTGCCTGCCAAGCTGGTGGTGAAGCTCCAGGCTCTGGGCCTACACAGCTCTCTGTGCAACTGGATCCTGGACTTCCTGTCAAGCAGACGCCAGGTGGTCAGAATGAACAACATCACCTCAACCACACTGATCCTCAACACTGGTGCTCCACAGGGCTGTGTTCTCAGCCCACTCCTGTACTCCCTGTACACACATGACTGTACATCCAAACACAGCTCCAGCGTCATCGTTAAATTTGCTGATGACACAATGGTGGTGGGCCTAATCATAGATAATGATGAGACGGCCTACAGAGAGGAGGTGCACACTCTGGCGCAATGGTGTCACAGGAAAACCACCTCTCACTCAACATCAGCAAAACCAAGGAACTGGTGGTGGATTTCAGGAGAGAGAAGAAAGACCACACTCCCATCACCATCAACGGGACACCAGTGGAGAGAGTCAGCACTTTCAAGTTTCTTGGTGTACACATCGCTGAGGATCTGACATGGACTGCTCACACAGACGCAGTGCTGAGGAAGGCACAACAACGCATCTTCTTCCTCAGGCATCTCAGGAGGTTTGGAATGAGCCCCCACATCCTCCGCTTGTTTTACACCTGTACTGTGGAGAGCATCCTGACTGGCTGCATCACCACCTGGTATGGAAACAGCACCAGCAGCAATCGCAAATGTCTACATAGGATTGTGTGAACTGCTGGACGTGTAGTAGGAGGTGAGCTTCCCTCCCTCCAGAACATCTACAGCAGGAGGTGCATGAGGAAAGCCAAGAGAATTATCAGCGACTCCAGCCACCCAAGCCATAGACTTTTCTCTCTGCTACCCTCAGGCAGACGGTTCCTCAGCATCCGGTCACGCACCAGCCGACTGAAGGAAAGTTTCTTCCCACAGACTATCAGGCTGATGAACACTTAACACACCCCACACAAACTCTTTCATACCCCGCACTGCACACCATCAAGATGTAGCATGCACTGCACTTTAACCATAAAAAAATTCTATTGGGCATAGTTGCCCTATTTGATATAAAGCTTTTATGGCACAAACGTGTTATTTAAAGCTTATTTGTTTTTATTTATTAAAAAGCCTAGCTTGATGTGCACTATTTTGTTTTTCTTTTGTTTTTATTATTGTGATTTTAAAGTAATCTTTTTTGTTATAAAGCTTTTCTGGTAAAAAAAAATAGTAATAAAACAATAAACAACATTTAAACAGTGTTTATGTTTCTAATGCCTGCAGCATCATGTTACAAAACACTTCACAAAGACAATTTGATTTATTTAATAATTAAGCTAATCTCTTATGCTTTCTTTCACGTTATGTGACAAAAGAACGAATGACTCGTTCTTAAAGTGATTCATTAATTTCGCGCATGCGCACGTTTTGTAGCGCGGGAGAAGATTCGTTCATTTTTCGAGTCCTCTATCGGGTTTCAGTCATTCGTTCATCAAGCCTAGTAGCCATAGCCAATCGTATGCATTTAGAGCCGGAAAAGGAATTGATCCGTTCATCTCCCGAGTTGTTCAACACGTGACAGACAGAAGCCAATCGTATGCATTTAGAGCCGGAAAAGGAATTGATCCGTTCATCTCCCGAGTCTTCGGGTCTGAGTCATGTATCTTTACAATCGGTCACGTGATGAACGAACCAGAAGACCCGAAAGGTGAGCTGATCATGGCTCCTTTCAGCTCAGCAGGTAAACAATAAATTATTACTTTCTCCCTCTTATAGCATTCTATTGATGACTTGTTTGTAGTGTGATCAACCTTGGGCTACTTGTAGATGTGTTTGCAAGCAATTCGTAACATTTTAATAATATTTTGGCAAATTGAACTAAATGAACGAAATGACTCGAAAAAAGATTCGTTCATCTCGATGAACGAGACTCAAAGAACCGAGTCAGTAAAATGATCCGAACTTCCCATCACTAGCGTGTGTGTGTGTGAAAGTGCCAAACTGCAGTTAAATTCGACAAATTAATAATTTGGCTAATAATTTGATTACTGATGTTCATGTAAACACTGTCACTGTCTTTCTCCCCTGCGTCTGTGTGTTTGTTTTGCCTGTGAAACTTAGTGCGTGCCCAAATAGAAACTCCCTTCTTTGCAAATCCTTCCTTCTTTCCCTTCCCGACACTCCCACACTCCAAGAGCTGGACACGCCCACTTTGCTGACTTTTTCCAAACTAGAGGTGTAAAAACACCCTGCGGAGACAGGGGGGGTTTTGTGGCCCTTTAAAACCTTGCACTACTAATGACCACCTCATTAGCTTCTGATTGCAGTTGGCCATGCGCCGGAGTAAAACCAAAGGGTTGTGGTCAGTGTAAATTACGACAGATAAGTTGCTACCTCCCACATATACTTCAAAGTGCTGGAGGGCAAGAAGTAACACTAGGGCCTCTTTCTCGATTGTGCTGTAAGCCTGTTGAGTTTTTGAATTTTTTTTTTTGTAAAATAACACACAGGGTGATCAACTCCATTTTCACCCTCTTGGAGCAGCACTGCCCCAGCACCCAATGCGCTGGCATTAACCTCTATTTTAAAGGGGTAAGTAAAGTCAGGGGCAGAGAGAACTGGGGCACTGCACAAAAGATCTTTGGCTGCATTGAAAACAAAATCACACTTTTGATCCCACACAAAATCTTTGGACCCACAGGTCAGTGAGAGGGGAAACAACGCAGGAAAAGTTTTTACAGAAACTCCTGTAATAGCCCACCATACTCAGGAACTGACGTAATTCCGACGGAAGGGAAAATGAACAATAGCCTCCACTTTGGCTTCGATTGGGCACACCTGTCCGACCTGCTTACCCAAGTAAGTGACCACAGCTTTAGCGAATTCACATTTTTTAAAAATTCACAGTCAATGAGGCTTCATTTAAGCGGGTGAACACTAAACGCAGGGTTTTCATGTGGTCATTCCAAGATTCGGAATAAATCACGGCATCATCAAGATATGCCTCGCAGTTTGCAACAACGGATAATACTCTCTGCATCAACCTTTGAAAGGTTGCTGCAGCGTTTCGCATCCCGAAGGCCATAACAGTGTATTGCAGAAAGTTACAAACCGGTGTTACCGGTGTTACAAACGCGGAAACATCTGAAGCGCGCTGCGTCAGTGGCACCTGCCAGAAGCCCTTTAATAAATCAAGCTTTGTCACAAACAAAGCAGCACCTACGCAATCTATACAGTCCTCCATTCTGGGCAACAGAAAGGAGTCTGGTCTGGTCACACTGTTCACTTTTCTGTAATCCGTACCGAATCTGTACAAGCCGTCCAGCTTGGAAACCAGCAAACAAATCGAGCAACGGGCTGCAGCTGGGAATCGCCAGACCATTCGCAACCAGGTAATCTACCTCCTTCCCCATCTCTTCTCTCTTTACAGGGTTAAGTCTTCACGGGTGATGTTATAGAGGTGGAGAATTAATAATTTCAATATCATGAAATAAAACATGAGTCTTACTGGGCACATCTGAAAAGAGAGAAGAGAATTCACGGATCAGAGAAACAACATCCCTGCGCTGTGAATAAGGGGGGTAGGCCAATTGGTTTTCAATGTTATTTAAAAATTCCGAATTGCACAATTTTGGTGGCATGGTCATTATTTCTGAAACCCTCAACCCGTCCTCCTCAGAATCCACAAGACGGAGGAGTGCACGTCAACACTGGCGCTGTTTCATTAACAGGCTTATCGGTGGCGGGTCTATCCACGTAAGCCTTCAACATATTTATATGACACACGCAGGATTTTTTTCTACGTTCGGGGGTGCGAATTATGTAATTTGACTCACTCAGTTTTTGTTTCACTACATTGGGCCCTGAGAAGCGAGCATGAAGCACAGAGCCAGGCAGCAGAAGAAAAACCAGCACCAAACCCCTGGCTGAAAGCTTCTCACAACAGAGTATCCAAAAGCGAGCTCAGTCGGGCTGAATCCTACAGATTCCTGTTCTGTCTCGGGAATGGCAAACATCAGCATCGGCAACCCTTCATCCCAGTCCTTCCCCGTTTCCACACAGAACGCGTGCAGCATGGACTTAAGGGTCTGGTAAAAACGTTCCAGTGCACCCTGCGACTCGGGCTGATAAACGCTCGATAGCTGGTGTTTGATGGCAAGCTCACTGAGAACCTGAGTGAACAGTACAAAGGTAAAGTTTGAACCCTGATCAGTCTGTAATATTTTTTGTAACCCGAATGTGGAACAAAGCTCAATGATTTCTTTAACAACAGCCTTCGCTTTGATGCTGCGCATTGGGACAGCTTCTGGGAAGCGCGTCACAGTGCACATCAAAGTGAGTATATATTGATATACAGATTTAGATTTTGGCAGCGGTCCTACACAATCAATAATAATTCTCTCGAATGGTTCACCTGTCACCGGTATTGGACAAAGGGGAGCATGAGGAATAATTTGATTGGTTTGCCAGCCAACTGACAAACATGACATAAGCGGCAGCAATTTACTACATCCAATTTTAGGCCTGGCCAGAAAAAATAGCACAAAACGCGATCGTAAGTTTTCCGAATGCCAAGATGGCCAGAAAGTATATGGTCATGCGCTACATAGTTCTAATATTTGTAAGCGGTTACAGGTGGGAACAACCACCTGATGAACACTATCGCCGTCATCCCACTGTCACATTAACATGTCATCTTCTATGAAATATGTTACCTTTTTATTCTGTGCTTTTGCTTTGTCTGTCACAGCCGAAAAGCAGGTCGCTAACGAAGGGTCAGCCTTTTGTACAGCAGCCAAGTGTGAACAGCCCGTTTGTAAAGCCGTGTCACCTATGGGAGACACAGGCTTTACAAACAGCGTCCTGGTCATTACTAGAAAAAAAAGAAATCAGACACATAAATCACATCTTCAAATTTGCGTGCTTGTGCATGAGTCACGACACCAAGGGGAAATGCGTCTGGAAATTTTCTTAACAAATCGTCAAATCATCTGTTAATGGTTGGTTATCCACAATTGGGGGTGGGAAAACTATGCCACCAGCTAAGTCACTTCCCAATATAAAATCTACTCCTTCCACTGAAAGTTCAGAGCAGACCCCAACACAAGCCTGTCCAATAACCACATCTGTTTTAAGGAACCTTTACACAGCCTTTTCCTATACCACACAGAATTACGTCAGCACCTGTGTAGGTTTCCGGAGTCAGAGGGATAGTGCCAGCCAGCAGAAGACTTTGGGCTGCACCTGTGTCTCTCAACACAGACACTGATTTGGGTATGTCACTAGCGCTGCAAGCCACCCACCCCGTGTAACATGAATGGCTCATAACCTGATGTGGCTGGCAAAGATTTTTCACTAGTATTTACCAATTCAACCCCGTTAGGTTTAACTGAAGTATTCTTTTTCTACCAGGCCTCACAATCAGCAATGAGATGACCAGCATCAAGGCAATAAAAACACACTCTACCTTCACCGGAACACTGCTGAGTGCCCCTGCGCAGCCCAAAAGCTCCTCCCTTGCCTGGTTTCGCAACACCCGTCCAGCCCTTTACCTGCCCTTCAGCACCCTGAACAGCAACCCTTTCATATATCACTGGTGAAAAGACTGTGGCAGCAGAGAGAGACTTAACCTTCTGCTCGTTTAGGTGCACAACTAAACTCTCAGAAACACTGCTTTTAAAGTCTTCCAACAAAACTACAGTAGTTCTTTTAAAGGCTCAAAAGTAGGAGTTTTACCGGCAGCGCAACACTTTTCAAAAAGGTTCTGTTTCTCTCTGGCGAATTCCACGAAAGTTTGTTTGTCTCCTTTCTTATGGGCTTCAAATTTCTGTTTTTAAACTCATAAGCACGAAGAACAGATTGCTTCACCACATCGTAATTTAGACTCTGTTCAATCGGTAGCACAGAACAAACCTCTTGTGCCTTTCCCATAAGCGTACACAGCAGTAACAGAGCCCACATTTCCTTCGGCCACTGCAGGTAGCGGCAACCCGCTCAAACGCGGTAAAATAGCTGTCCACTTCAGCTTCACGAAAAGGAGGGACTAAATTAATGTGTCGGCTCAGATCAAAAATTGGAGCGTTAGTCACATCGGGAGTTGAAACTGGAGTGAAAGAGGCTGGCAAAAGGGCGCCAGGTAACTGAGCGAACGAAGGAAAAGCAGGAGAACTCTCCAGTGGATCCACAGCCGGGGGAGACCGGCCGTGATCCATGCTCCCTTTCTAACTCCAGCTCCAGTTCTCCTAACCTCAGCCTTTTTGCCACGCTATCTTCCTGTTTGATTCGTAAATCCAATTCTTTTGACTTTAACACAAATAACGGGTCCGAATTTGGTAAACTACCTGGTGGTGCAAATATTGGTGACCTGAAAAGCAGAGAGAAAGGTGGCGGAGTCAAGAGCTTCTCATCGGCCTTCGACGGCGTAGAAGTTCCCATCTCTATGCCACCTGCCCCCGATGGATCAGGCAGTATTCGCTGCGAAACCAATTCTTTAAAAAGCACATTTTTAAATTCGCTTTTGAAGCCTTATGCGGCACCACAATTTTAAAGAATTCTGCAATTTTAAATAAGTCATCCTTACGGCAGTGATAAAACTGTTCTGTGCTCGGAGAAAGTGCGAAGGCAGTCAAATCGAAATCCATATTAACACTATTCGCTACTCCTACCCACAACAAAAAGAAAGCAGCTAAACAAAGATTAAATTGAAATTACTTACCGACTAGGTGTCCACAAGAAGGATTCAAGATAAACATTTTTGATATACAAAAACAAATGACGAGCCGCCACTTTATGTTACGACCCTGGTCTAGGGACAAGGCCGCAACATAAAAGAACGCCAGACAAATAAAAATCACTTTTGGTACCCTTTGGAGTTGGATCCGTTTATTTGTCTTTTTTTTGTCATTTTCTTTTTTTATCACCCAAAAACGTAAAGCCAACTACCTCTAAATGGACCCACAGAAAAATAATAAACAAAAGGCACACACTAACTAAACACCCAATTGAAACTGACTACACCGTAAAAAATAATAGCCATTTCTACTCAATAAATTTGAGGTAACAGATTACAAGCAATATTATTAATTAAATTCAACATATATGGATTGAGTAACAATTAATTAAAGTAGCTTATTTAACATTAGTCATTTAAAATGAGTAACCACAAACAGTACTTAAAGAAATTAGCCAATTTTAAACAAAAATAATAATTTAATTGAACAGAAAAATCGACACAATGTTAATGTAAACTACTCAATGTTTTATTTAGATTTAACATAAAATGTGTGGAGCCTTTTCATCAGCTCTAGAAAATAATACCCAATATCTACACAATAAAATTGAGGTAACAGATTACAAGCAATAATATTAATTAAATTCAACAAGTATGGATTAAATAAAATTTTGTTCAAATTAGTGGAGCCTGTTCAGCAGTGTGGAGCCACAAAACAGATTAACAACAATCTCATAATAGACAGTATGTCATATAATACACAATAAAACATGTACATTTAAACAAACTGATGATCTTAACAAGGACTTTGATAATGATTTTTAAACAGCATAGTTTCAAACAACTGGACATTAAACAATATTGATTAAAACAATACACTTAAAGTGAAATTTATGTGATTTAATGCATGAAAGGTATTATTTGCCAGAGTAAGGCAGATTCATTGAACCAAAGAGGACACAGCAGTTCATGGGAATACTACCCTTTAATATCTTCCAGTGTTCACTAGACAGTCACTTGTAAAAACACCTTTCTTTGTCACAGTTAAAATGCATAGATCAAACCCAGGAGGACACAAGCTCTGAGAATGTAGTCAAGAGCAATGTTTCCACTCTCGCACCTTAAGTGAGTGTGCCAATGCGAGCCAGGGGCAGTCGCGTTTCCACAGTCACCTCCGGGGCCTGATTGGATATCTTAGGCCAAAACAGTCCAGCTGGGGCTTAAAAGCAAAATTTGCCTGAGTCTGGTAAAGATAAGGTCTATAAGAAATTTAACACCTTCGATGATGATGATGATGATGATGCCAGTGTCTTTAGGTGGTCACTTGTAGAAGGCCCCCTCTCTGGTAAGACAGTAAGACAAAAAAAAAATGCATAAAAGAGAAAATATGTTAACAATCTTATTATGTTATGATATACAGTCCAAAATGATAAATGTCAGAAACTACCTTTAGTCTCAGTTCTCTGTCTTACTCCAAGAGCTCCGCAGCAGCTGTAAAGATCAATGGTGCACAGAGGCTTCTCCCTTAAATTCAGCACTCACCTTAAAAAATGGAATGACAGAAAAAATGTTTACATGAGTTTTATTGATACACTGTAAAATATTTGACCGTAAATTCAAAGTAAATTACGGACTAATAATTGCATTATTTTCATAGTAAGCCACTGTGATATGTGTTACACTGAATTACTGTAAAATTATAGCCATGTGTGACTTCAAGGTAGATGGTAAGGCCCATTTCTGTGATTTCACAGTATTCTCTTGTAGAAATAACTATATTTTACTGTGAAGTTACAATTAATGGCAATATTGTGATTTAGCAGTAGGTTGCAGCTGAGATACTTAACTGTGACATTTATCCTGCTTGCAAACTATAGTCATTTTCCTGATACACACTTGCTGGTTAATGTGTCTCCTCTGCCTCTTTGACACTATACAATAAGTTCTAATTAGTAAATATTGTTAAGACAATATCATGTTTGTTTTGGTTATTCCTCAGTGCTCACTAAACCTCTGTGGTCACTTTAACTCAATGATGTGCTGAAATAGAACACAGTTAACACTAAGTTAACAAAAAATAATTTTTTTAAAACTCAAACTGTCTCTAATACCTCAAAATTAGCATTAATGTTACAAACATCTTCTGGTAACTTCGTTTATATAATGGTGCGCTAAAACCGTCTGTTAATGAACAACATGACATAAGAACCTAAAGTTACTTGGTGAATTACATGCAATATACAGAAATATATATAACAATCATTTAATTGACAAAGTTGGACATTTCAACACTTACCGATAAATTACCGACGAGTTCACAATGCGGGCTTGCTGCGTTGTCTGGTGAAGGCAGTAGGTGTTGTTTGCGAGTCGAGTGACTTGGTTCGGTTCTAGGAATCGGCTACCTTAAGTGAATTGTAAGGGTCAGATCGCAATCGAAACTGATTGCCTTTACGTATAAAACAACTTTATAATTGATTGCCATTTTGATATAACTCAGCCACACGCATTTATACACTATCTATTAGGGATGGGCATTTCTGACCATTCTTCATTTCGATTAATCCACAGGTTTGACAAACGACTACTCGATTAATCGGGGCGGGGCTTAATAAAGAGGCGGGGCGTGTGTGCGTCATAGGGGCGGGGCTTAATCAAGAGGCGGGGCGTGTGTGCGTCATAGCGACAATTAAATAACATTCAAAAAAAAAAAAAAAAATATATATATATATATATATATATATATATATATATAAAGCCCTGTTAAAAATGTTGATAAAACTATGACAGGATTCAGAAAACAATTAAATCAACGCTGTTGGGTTATTAAAAATCACCATCAATATTGGTTAACACAGTAAACATTTAAAGAAGTGTAACAAGTGGCGTATTTAGGCATGGGCAATATGGTCGATGCCCATAGCGGCATCTGGGTGGCACGGGGAGACGGTGCGAACAAAACGAGCCCCAGTACAAGCTTTGATTTACGATTTACTTTATGCAAGTGTATTAATTTAAAGTAGTAATCCCAGAATAAAGACGTTAGAGGCCATTCACATTTGGCGTATTTTGCATGTGCAAGCTTGTTATTGTCTATGTGCAACCGAAACAAAGGTGGTGAAAGCAAACTGATGCGTGCATGCGTGCAGAAAACCATTCCCGCGCGCCTCACGCGCTGCTCTGCGCCCGGTGTGAATAGGCCTACCGGTTGTTTAGGCTACATGCACGCCGGTAAAATACACGCCGCTTATGTACTGTGAAACCGGAGTAACTTTAATGCAGAGGTGTCGGCGCGCAGCGAGCTTTGCAATTTAACAAAACTAAAGTTATAATATGATGATGATGATCTTATTTTGACTATATGCCTATGAAGCAGAAAGCAGAGATGATGAATCAGGGAGGTAAGACTTAATAACATTAATTCTCAGCCATGAGTCGGGTCTAAGACTACAGATAATTACATAAAATATATATTCTTTGTATTCTATAGAATTTACTTTAAAATTCAAGCAAAAGATTTTTTGCGATCTTAGCTTCTTAGCTTATCACTCCAGCTGTGTCTACATTTTTTCCAGTTACATTTTGGATTGATTTCTGTTATTTATTTAGAATAATAATTGTACAATAATAATAATAATAATTTTATTTCTAAGTACATTTCTAAAAGCAGGTGGTTCGCCCAGGGTGCCATTCGAACCGCCACTGACGTGAAGCATGTAGGTTTTCTACATGAGGCATTGTAAATAAAATTAATCATAAAGCCTAGAGACACAATATGAAAATATTATATTACAAATTGTGTTTTTCTACACAAAATGCATGCAAGCTTAAACTACATGCCGGAAGTGGATGCGGTTCTCCCGTTGCAGGGCGCTTTAAAACAACGGCAACTGAAGCCGCGCAGAAAAAAGAAACCAAAGTTATTTTACAGTATTATCCCCTTCAATATGTGTCTTATTACTATAAATATTTTGGATGCGTTTTTAAAACTATAATCTACCTGTAACCAAGCAAGTGACATTGACAACAGAGGTGAGGATCCAAATGCAGGTATTTATTAACGGAATGGTCAGGCAAGCAGAGGTCAATACAGGAGCAAACAGTCTTATGAGGGAAATCCAGAATCGTAGTAAATATAGCAGGCAGATGGTCACAAGGATGGCAGTAAACACGGAGAAACAGATAACAAGGCGAAGGTCAAAACACGGCAAAAACAAGACAAGGAAACGCTTTGAATTGGAGCTGTAAACAGGCAACAAGACTCGGCAATGGAGTGAGTGTATGTTCTGCTTATGTAGTGTGTGTAATCAGTTCTTGAGTGTCTTCAGCTGTGGGATGCAATCAGTGAAGATGTGGAACCGGTTGTGTGTGATGTCAGAGTATTGCATGTATGAGGATGTAGTCCATATGATGGTGGATTTGTAGTCCATGGGTGTTTGTGCATGTAAACCAGCGATCTAAGGGGAGAAGATCGCTGGTGATTGTGACAGAGCCCCCCCTTTAAGGAGTGGCTTCCAGACACTCCTATCACAGTTCAGGCGGGAGGTGGAGCGGAGGCGGAACAGGGGGAGGGATGGAGGGCCAGGACCATGCAGCTGAGGAGTGTCTGAAGCATGAAGCAGCAGTAGGCCCGGAGAGTGGAACTGCGGAGGGCCTGGAGCGTGGAGCTGCGGAAGGCCCGGAGAGTGGAACTGCGGAGGGCCTGGAGCGTGGAGCTGTGGAAGGCCCGGAGAATGGAGCTGCGGAGGGCCTGGAGCGTGGGGCTGTGGAAGGCCCGGAGCGTGGGGCTGCGGAGGGCCTGGAGCATGGAGCTGGAGCTGCGTAAGGCTTGAAGAGTGAAGCTGCTGAGGGCCTGGAGCGTGGGGCTGCGGAGGGCCTGGAGCGTGGAGCTGGAGCTGCGTAAGGCTTGAAGAGTGAAGCTGCTGAGGGCCTGGAGCGTGGAGCTGCGGAGGGTCTGGAGCGTGGAAGGCCCGGAGAATGGAGCTGGAGCTGCGTAAGGCCTGAAGAGTGAAGCTGCTGAAGGCCTGGAGTGTGGAGTTGCAAAAGGCCTGGAGCATGGAGCTGAAGTTGGTCTGGGGCTTAGGTTCAGCAGGCACAGGCAGTTCATATAACCCCCATGGATCAGGAGGCTTAGGTTCAGGAGATACAGGCATTTCATTTAACCCGAGTGGGTCTGGAGGTTTGGGTTCAGGAGACACTGGCAGTTCGTTTAACCCCAGTGGGTCTGGAGGCTTGGGTTCAGGAGATACTGGCAGTTCATTTAACTCCAGTGGGTCAGGAGGCTTGGGTTCAAGGAGCACTGGCAGTTTGTATAACCCCAGTGGGTCAGGAGGCTTAGGTTCAAGGAGCACTGGCAGTTCATATAACCCCAGTGGGTCAGGAGGCTTGGGTTCAAGGAGCACTGGCAGTTCATATAACCCCAGTGGGTCAGGAGGCTTAGGTTCAAGAATCACTGGCAGTTCATATAACCCCAGTGGGTCAGGAGACTTTGGGACGTCACACGGCTCTGGCGGTACTGGGAAGTCACGTGTCTCTAGCACGTCACACGACTCTGGCAGCCCTTCCTGAAACTCAGGTGATGGCTCTGGCCTTTCGTGGGACTCAGGTGACAGCTCTGGCCTTTCGTGGGACTCGTGTGACAGCTCTGGCCTTTCGTGGGACTCAGGTGACAGCTCTGGCCTTTCAGGTGACAGCTCTGGCCTTTCGTGGGACTCAGGTGACAGCTCTGGCCTTTCGTGGGACTCAGGTGACAGCTCTGGCCTTTCGTGGGACTCAGGTGACAGCTCTGGCCTTCGTGGGACTCAGGTGACAGCTCTGGCCTTTCGTGGGACTCAGGTGACAGCTCTGGCCTTTCGTGGGACTCAGGTGACAGCTCTGGCCTTTCGTGGGACTCAGGTAGGTCTCGTACCCCTGGCCCTTCAAGGGATTCAGGAGGATCTGGCGCCCGCCCTTCGGGGAATTCAAGTGGGTCTGGCGCCCGCCCTTCGGGGAATTCAAGTGGGTCTGGCGCCCGCCATTCGGGGAATTCAAGTGGGTCTGGCGCCCTCCATTCGGGGAATTCAGAGAGTTTTGGCGCCCGCCATTCGGGGGATTCAGAGGTATCTGGCGCCCGCCATTCGAGGGATTCAGAGGTATCTGGCGCCTGCCATTCGAGGGATTCAGAGGTATCTGGCGCCCGCCATTCGAGGGATTCAGAGGTATCTGGCGCCCGCCATTCGAGGGATTCAGAGGTATCTGGCGCCCCCCATTCGAGGGATTCAGAGATATCTGGCGCCCGCCATTCGAGGGATTCAGAGGTTTCTGGCGCCCACCATTCGAGGGAATACAAAGGGTTCTGGCGGCGTCAATGGCTCTGGCGGCGGCGGCGACTCAGGCAGCGGCGGCGACTCTGGCGGCGGCGGCGACTCTGGCAGCTCTGGCGGCGGCGGCGACTCTGGCAGCTCTGGCGGTGACTGAAGCTCTGGCAGTGACTGAGGATCTGGCAGTGACTGAGGATCTGGCAGTGACTGAGGATCTGGCAGCTCTGGCAACTCAGGTTGTGGTGGCCGTTCTGGTGGCACAGGTGATGGCATTTCAGGAACAGGAACGGACTCAGAACAGGAAGCCATCTTGTGAGCTGGTGGCAGATTGGGGCTTACCCATGCGTGAGCTGGAGGGCTGGTTGTGTCCACTTTGTAAGCTGATGGCCTGGAGGTGGCCATTTTGTGAACTGGCAGACTGGGAGTGGCCATCTTGTGAACTGGAAGACTGGAGATGGCTTTTTTGTGAACTGGGGAACTGGAGGTGGCCATCTTGCGACATGGAGGACTGTAGGTGGCCATTTTGTTATCTGGATGACCGGAGGTGGCCATCTTGTGAACTGGAAGGGCCATTTTGTGAGCTGGAGGACTGGAAGCAGCCATCTTGTCAGCTGGAGGACTGGAAGTGGCCATTTTGTGAGTTGGAGGACTGAAGGCGGCCATTTTGTGACATGAAGAGCTGGTGGCAGCCATCTTGTTAGCTCCCAGATAGCAAAATACACTCGGGCCAGTTCCGGCTAGATTCTCGCCTGCCGGAGACTTACCCCTCGGCCCGACTCCGGCTGCCGTACTCGGGCCGGATGCCTATGGACTCACTGCCCGATTCCGGCCCGAATCAATCGGGCCAGATGCGGCGGCCGTAGGCGAGCCGACGCTGCCGCATCCGAGCCGGAATCAGCCCGTGAGTAATGTGCATTGCGGGCCGGAGCGACTAAGTCTTCATATACCTTGATATAAAACCTTTTGGTATTACATTAATACTTGATACATGGAATTACAACCATTTGAGTTGATATAACAGCAAACACAGGCTATGTAAACACAAAGTGTAGGCACTGCGTTTAACCTTTAAATAAAATGCAAACAGCATACATATCCTATAACGCAAATAATCAAACAAAGGACAAAATAAATAAATGATAAACGTTTATTGATTGCAAGAAACAAATAATACTCAAATTTAATAAATTGTTTTGTAGTGCACAAGAACAACAATAAAACTGCACAATACACAGAAAGATTTATAGAAAAAAAAATTTATCTGAAATTGCACACATACACAATTTTTCAAAACAACCCTGTTTCCCAACAAATTTGAATTTAAAAAAAAAAAAAAAATTGTACAAGACATCTTAATACAGGTAAATTGTATATAAACTTGAATATAGAAACCAATTTAAGATATAGCAAGAAACATCTTACAAATACCTATGACAATACGTAAAATATACAAGTCAAAGTTGTAAAAAGAACTGCTAAATTCTGAAGAAACGCCTCGAAACATTATTAAACATTAAAATAATAATAAAACAAAAAAATATATGAATATAAAACTGCAGATGTATAAAGACCTAAACTTAATTTTTAAATAAACTTGAAACAATAATTTGAATAAATTGCACAAACAGCAAACCATGAGATGATGTGTGTGTGTATATATGTATATAATATATATATATATATATATATATATATATATATATATATATATATATATATATATATATGTGCAATTTTATATTTAGAATTTTTGTTTACTATTATTATTACAGTTATTGAAAATGTTTCAAGAGGTTTCTTCAGAATTTGGCATATTGTCATATATATAAAAAAAAAATAGTGATTTAGATATTTGACACATTAGCTTTCTCTCTTTCCTTCCTTCCTCCAAGCCTGTCAGGAGCAAGTTGTAGCCACCTTGTAATGCATTTTTCCACCTCTTCATCAGTGGCATGGTATGGACATTTGTCCTCACTGCATCTGTGATCAAAAGATATACAGATAATTAGTAGTGAACAAGTACAAATGTTAAAGAAAAAAAAAATAAACATGCTTGCTCTCACATAAGTACAACCTAAATGGGACTATATAGATTTCTTTTTGTTCCTCTGGTTAATAATTCAAAGAAATACACAGATGGAACAGCCCCTAATTGTATTGAAATGTATATTTAAAACCAACTTACTGACTACGACAGTCCCAAGCGGGAGTGCACGAAAGGCCACTTTTTGTTTTGCCCCGCTCCAGTTAATTTGTTTGGCCAAGGAGTTAGCCAAAAGCTTTCCCAGGATACGCCAAACTGCTTCCTTGGTGGAAAACACCAATAATTCCTAAGTAGGCTACCTACGAAGCAAAAAAATCAAATAAATAAATAAACTTAAAACACTTTGAAATACACAAGAGCTTGAACTTACCATTTTCTTCATTTGTTCGGGCTGGTCCTTTAGTTGATTTTCAAGCTTTTCCAAATCAAACTGGACAAAGGAAGGTCAAATGTGCTTACATCTGGAATTTCATCATCATCAATATTCATATCTGCTTTTTTTCCAGCCTCTTTGTTCCAAATATTTTTTCTTCATCACTGTCACTATAGTTCTGTCTTTTATGTCCCATGATCAGATACATTTACAAAACAAAACATTATTTTAGTATAGTGCCAGGGCAAAAATTGCAGGTTGTAATAGATCAATGAAATAATGTTGACAGTATGTGTTTAAAATAATTGCAAACAAACCTGTTCTTTCTTCTGTTCAGTTGCCTGTGGAAGGGAGTCGAGCTTCCTCATATGTGTCTATAATAAAACATCACATTGTTGTTAACCTCTCCCCAAAAAAAAAGTTCAAATCCTGAAATACTATCAAAGTTAATTAATGGCTATAATACCTGTAGTGTAAATGAAGGTTGCACAAGATTTATTCGGGGATTCATGCAGTGTGACAGCCTTATGATTCTTAGACATAGATTTGTAAGATGGTTAAGCACATCTATCATTCTGTACCCATGAAGATGGCACAAATTCCATTTCAGATGACTCGAACCCCACAATATGGAACTCATTAACTGAGCCTTCAGATGTCACCATATCATAATCATCTAGGTTATCAAAGTCTTTATCTTTAGGGGCCTCATTTTTACTATATAAGACTTTTAGATAGTGAGGAGTGTCATCACTACAATGAGTTTGCAAAGGCTTCAAAATCTGAGCAACACTGTCCCTTGCCCTATTCAAATACTATAATTCACAGAGTAAAACTCATAATTTTCAGCCATGACTTACATTTACTGGCCTCTTCTGTGCCGAGCTTGTTTGATCATGCTCAAGGATCTTGTTGTGGACTGTCAAACAAACAAACACACAAAAGTGTATAAAAAATGTTTATCTTCACTAGAATCATTAATAATGACTATTCAGAAAAAGCCTGAAACAAACATTATACCCCTTGAGCATAAGCCCAAAATTGTTATTTAAAGTAGAATAAGTCACAATCAGTCGAATTTCTTTAAAATAAGAAACCTTTTGGATCAGATACTAAAAACACTGTTAACCTAACATTGTGGAAAATGTTTGATGATGATGATAGCCAATAACAAAACCCATTTCAGCTGTTGTGAAGCTATTAGTATAGAGCTTAGATCACTTTCGTGATGCACTGCATAAACAAGTTAAACAATAATATTTTATAGATCCAAAACGATTAATTTTTATTTACACAATCACTCAGAATTATTTCTGTTGGGCAAGTACACAACTGTATAATCATTTTTTCAACACCCATGGTATATTAAAATGTTAACTCAGAAATAAAAAGCACGTTTTGCCATGGTAGTGTTAACGGATTCGTCTACAGAAACTTTCTTTAACGTAACTTTAAGATACACACCAATTTGTTTCAGTCATGTTTCTTTAAAGTAATTAAAATAGTTTTCAGTTGCTAAACACTGTTACAATCTAACATTGTGTAAAAGGAACAGGAACTTTCAGGCGTGTTTGTAATGTTAGCATACACATCAATTAGCTTCAGTCGGGTTTCTTTAAAAAAAAAAAAAAAAAAAAAAAAAAAACCTTACCTTTCTGACCGGAAAAAACGAGTTCCAAAACTTCTTCTTCTTGTAATCTTTAAGGCGGTTGCCAACCAGCTTTTTGGAGCATTACCGCCACCATCAGGACAAAAGTTAAACAAGCCGAGTCCTTGCCAGCAGCGACCCGGACTCTACAGACAGACTCGGGCCAGATATGGTTAACAGGAATCGGGCCAGGGCTTTACAGCCGCATCAAACACATGTGCGAGAGCGAGCTGCGGGCCATACTCGGCCCAGATAACACTCGCCGATGCCGAGTCGGAGCCGGAGGCGCCGAAGGGTAGCCGAGCTCGGGCCGATTACTACCTGCTATCTGGGCTGGCTGTGGTTTAGGCTGGTGAACAGGGGACAGGAGTATAGGAGATGCCAGCATGATTGTGTTATTGGAGGGAACAGCAAGTCCCGTTGCCGGCGGGTCTTGCTGTCTATTGCCCCCCCCCAAAAAACATTTAGGGGTCTCCTCCACCTCGCCTACAGTGAAGGTTGAACCAATGGCTCGTAAAGACACATCTAGGGCTTGCTGGAAAGACCCCCGAGGACCATAACGGATGAGGGTGGATTTCAGTGGTTCGTTTAGTCCATCATAGAAAAAATCAATAAGTATACAGTCCAGGAGAGTGGTGTCATTGGCAATGTCCAGAAAAGAGATGATATGGTCCTCGAGGGAATTCATACCTTGCCTTAGCCTGACGAGACGTCCTGCTGGATCCATGTTTGGCCGAGTCTTCTGTAACCAAGGAAGTGACATTGACAACAGAGGTGAGGATCCAAATGCAGGTATTTATTAACGGAACGGTCAGGCAAGCAGAGGTCAATACAGGAGCAAACAGTCTTATGAGGGAAATCCAGAATCGTAGTAAATATAGCAGGCAGATGGTCACAAGGATGGCAGTAAACACGGAGAAACAGATAACAAGGCGAAGGTCAAAACACAGCAAAAACAAGACAAGGAAACGCTTTGAATTGGAGCTGTAAACAGGCAACAAGACTCGGCAATGGAGTGAGTGTATGTTCTGCTTATGTAGTGTGTGTAATCAGTTCTTGAGTGTCTTCAGCTGTGGGATGCAATCAGTGAAGATGTGGAACCGGTTGTGTGTGATGTCAGAGTATTGCATGTATGGGGATGTAGTCCATATGATGGTGGATTTGTAGTCCATGGGTGTTTGTGCATGTAAACCAGCGATCTAAGGGGAGAAGATCGCTGGTGATTGTGACACTACCTTTTTCTATATTGTTGACAACAACAATAAAAACACATGATACTCTGCATTTCAGTTATTTTATTCAACTGACATTTTTACCAAAACAATATTTTACTTCAGCAGTATCACAACAGATGTGGATCAAAAAGGGTTTTTTTTTTGTAAAAAGTTTGCAAAAATAAAGTTTCACCAAAACTTAACCAAACGGCTGTTAAGTAGCACAGTGATGCGCGGATGGCGGTATAGGCTATCCGCGGGCGCTGCAGATAATCGGCGGGTCGGGTAATAAAAAAATACATTATGATTAATTGTGGGTGGGTCATAGGAGTTGACCAGCAAAAAACAGAGAGTGGACTTCACAGAATGTGAAGATGAGACGCCCAAGCACAGTGCAAAGAAAAAGACCAAGTAAACATAACATAGCCTATAAACATAACATAACATAGCTGCTGTTTAGGCTGAAGTGACACCGTTTTTGTTATCTTTTTTCATATGTAAAAGCTGAATCTGCTGTTAATAACGAACGATCCACAGTAACCTATCATCATGCTTAAAACAAAGAATTAGAATTATTAAAGTGTCGATCGGGTGCGGGCTCGGGAGTGGATATATATATCCAAATATAAAATAAAATAAAATGTGTGGGCGGGTGGCGAGCGGATGATTAGAATGAAGGAGCAGATTCGGGTGACATTTCAGCTGATCCGCACATCTCTAGCACATAGCCTAACTAAAATTAGAAGCTAGCATAATTTGGCAGCGTAAACTTAAAATAAAAATAGCCTGAATATTTTTTACCACATCTATAAAACTTAAAGATTAGGTAAAGTAACATTTCTTTCAAAGTGAACAGTCAGTGGAGGTACATGAAATAAAGCCGGACTAATTTAACTATGCTGCTTAAACTTAAAACAAAAACAGCCTGAATAATTTATCATGCATGGCTAATAAAACTTAACACAAGGAAGGATTACATGTTTTTTTCAAAAAGATTAGTCAGTCTACATGCTCCGATGAAAGCCGAGTGCGAAGTTTATTTTCAATAAACGGCGGTGGAAAAAAGGCGCTCAGAAGGCAGAGAAGTTGCAGGAACAGCCAGGTACCACTGGGCAAAGGTGCTTAGCCTTGCATATCGAGACTCATTTACTTGCACCACAATAAAGGATCCGGGTTTAGAGAGATGCATGGCTCCATGAAGTAGCTTTCGATTTTGGTGTCATCCGGTGAAACATCAACACTCGTGCCATAGACTAGTCCTCGCCGAAAAGATTGTCTGACATGGCGCGCACATGACAGCTGAAAGCATCACACACCAGACGCGCACATTCGCATGGTATTTAAAATGAAACTATTCAGATGGCGCTCTGTGGCGCGGCAGAAATATGAAGTGTCCTGAGTCGTGGCTGGGCACCGCTGTGTACCCTGAAACCTACGTTTAGAATTCTGAAATGCGATGCGTGGTGCGACGCGGCGCTTCTGGTGTGTGACCCCCTATACTCCATCTGCGCTCAGGTCTCTCTGGACCGCAACTCCCTGCAGCCATAACCAATCAAATATCAAACTACCGCCCAAATACCAGCATGACCAATCAGAAAGATTTAAAGTAATTTAATTTTAGAGCCAATCGATCGTTTTCATGCTCGATCGTCCCTGATGCGTTCGATTAATCGAATGATCGTGCACATCCCTACTATCTATAGTACACTAATTACATGTTGATGAGTATAAGCTTTTGAACACGTGCGATAAAATGATCCTTGATCCCCCATCAAACAGTTCAATCCAAAGACGGCTCAATCCGATTCAATTTCACACAAGTACTGAACAGAATCAGTGCAATAATCAAATATTGCTCTAAATGTACCATGAAATAAAGTTTTAACGGTTGTTCAGGCGAGTTGTTTAAAAAAATCTGCGGTTTATTTATAAAGATAGTGCGTATTTTAAAATGTTCTTTGACAATTGCGGAGATGTCCACCTCCAGGTCATGATGGTGAGGGCAGCCTTTCCTCGGCTAAACAACTAACATTGTGCCCCTGGCTAATTTGAAAATTCTCATTTTAATCACGTTGGATTTAATTAATATTTTCTCCTTTTGAAATTATTCAAAAATAATAGCTAAATTCTTATAATATAATTGATTAGATTTTATTACAGACATTTTATTAATTTTAAATAAAAAAAATGCCCTAAAAGTTGTCCAACCCCTACTGCCTCTTACCGTGTACAATATTCAATATTCACAAACAAACAAATAAACCAAAAAAAGAGATAATAGGAGGGGGAAACACGGATGGATATAAAACAAGAAGTCAAAACTTACACACCAACACAGAAAACACAATCAACAATAACACTTAGCAACAATATAATTTTATAGCACACCGATCTCAAAATAACAACACGGCAACCAAATATCGCTCTCCCGCCGCATGCCCGTTTTCCCTTTTTAAAGGATGCCCTGGGTTCCTCCAGCTAATCCCAGCGCACGTCGTCTACGTAATTAGGAAGTGGCCTGCTGATGTAAAGAGAGGGAGAGAGAGAGGGATAGACACACACACAGACACACACACACACACACCTGCAAGTTTATTTAGTACAAGTTTATTTAGTAAATTTAGTAATTTTAACTCAAAATTTACCGGAAGTTAATTCTACTCATTTGAAAAGAGTTTTGAACACAGTGCTGAAGTTAATAAATTAATTAAGTGATTACATAAGTGTTGATTATCAATGATGAACACCTTCAGAATTACTGAGAAACACAAAACTACAGTCACAACCTTAAAATAAATAAAACATTCAATCTCTTAAAACCTTAACAGAGGATCATTAAACAACTCCACAAACAGTATCAACAGCTTCACCTATTACTAACCTGCTTGACTTTGTTTCTGTCAGACATCTACAAAAGCCCTTTGTAAGATCCAATTATTTAAATTAATTTATAATTAAGTTGATGATATGGTATCATATGTGAAGTATTGAATAAAAAAATGCTTAATTTAACAATACTTTTTTAAAGGATTTTAAACAAATAGACGTTAACATTTTCTTCAGGTGAGATCTAGTTAAGAGATAGAGACATCAAGAATCAGAGTATGAGTCTCATCGATGGTGACACGTTTCATGTTGCAGTGCATGCTGCATGGGAGAATCATTCAATCACTTATCCATGACTCCCAGCATGCACTGCAACAAGAAAAATGTTACCATCATTGAGATTCAGACTCTGATGTTCAATGTATTTCAAAGCTCTGTGGGTTATTTACAGTACAACAACAGGGAAATTATTATTAGTACAGTGAAAAGCAGTACCATGACCTTTATCAATATAATCTGAAATGATCAATGACATATATTATAGAAAATCTAGATAATACCACCATTTTTCTTTATTTATGGAGGAAGGAACTTGTGGAATGAAATCAAAGAGCCTTATAAGCAGGTTAGTAATAGGTGAGGCCGTTGATACTGTTTGTGGAGTTGTTTAATTATCTTCTGCTAAGATTTTAAGACATTGAATGTGTTTTATTTATTTTAAGGCTAAAGTCAGCTGTAGTTTTGTATTACTCTTCAGTAAAGCTATGGTCACACTGCACTTTTCTCCCTATAGACTTCCATTCATACACACGTGAATGCGTCAGACTGAAAACGTAATGTCGTAAGACAAGTTTCGCAGTTCGCTGGGTTGGAAAGTTCAAGCATGGTGAACTCTGACCTGCAAAATTGCATCATATGATTGTGTGAGACCAATCAAGGATCAAAACATGACCTGTCTGAACAAAAACTTTAAAACATGGACCAATCGCTCGCTTTTTTTAATGTCTAATCATCTCTTTTTAATCCCGCCCCTTTTCGCAGCGCAAAATTTCTGTCCAGAGAGGTCATGTTTTGATCCTCGATTGGCCTCACGCAGTCAAGTGATGTGATTTCGCAGGTCAGAGTTCACCAAGCTTGAACTTTGCACCGCAGCGAACTGCAAAACTTGACGCATGACCCTGCGTTTCCGGTCTGATGCATTCACGTGCGTATGAATGGAAGTCTATGGGGAGTAAAGTCCAGTGTGACCGCAGCTTAAGACAGAATTTCGCAAGCTCAAACTCTAGTGTGACTGCGGCATAATTCTGCTTGCTTACAGCAGGTGTACATTAATAATGCTCAATCAACACTTACACATACAGGTTGTACCTCTTAAATGACTCATTAACTTCAACATTTAGTTTAATACTCTTTTCAAATGAGTAGACTTTACTTTTAGTAAATTTTGAGTTAACTACACTTATTTCATTTGATAAATGAGACTGTTGGGTTTTACCGTGTAAACCAAACGTAGTTTTGAGTAAAAATGTTAAGTAAAAATATTGCAAAGCTTTATTTCATTAAAACATTTAATTAAAAAAACAGAGATAATTTAAATGTCATTTTATTATCATTTCAAAATAATTTTACTGTTGAATATTGCATAGTTGTATGTTATTAAATCAATTAATGTATTTTAAAGGGATTTTAAATATCTGTTTAGTTAGCCTTTGTGAATTTAACTGAACAATTTATTTTTTATTAGTATTTTTATATAAATATACAATATAGAGCTTAACCTCTTGAAAAACACAATTTTCTTGATAATTTGCTGGATATTTTGTTGTGATGAAACTCGAAAAGGAATCTGAATCACTTTACAATAAGGTTGTATTAGTTAGACCTAATGTTAGTTGATGTATTTATTAACATGAACAAACAAGAGATAAAAAATACATTACAGTGTTTTTTCCCATCTTCGTTAATGGTAGTTAATGACAATAAAGTTGTTTATTGTTAGTTCATGGTAACTAATGTGGATTAACTAATGTTAACAAGCATGAATTTTGGATTGCTGAAGTTAATAAATGCTGTACATGTGTTGTTCATTGTTAGTTTATATTATTAAATACATTAACTAATGAAACCTTCTTGCAAAGTGTGACCAAGGAATCACTATATGTACAACAGATGCTCGACATCATTGTTTTCATCTGCTGCCCCCCTCTGGTGCTCATGTTGAGCTGCAGCCTTCCTCAGGTGAGCAGAAGTGTGTGTTCTCTGTCTATGTGTTGCTCTGCAAGAGTCGTTTATAGCCTCACTTAGATGAACTTTCAAATTCAGTGATGTCAAACAACCCCCAGAATACCTTTTCCATTCTGCTGAAATAATCACCTTTTGGGTTTTGCTGAGAGTCGAGCAGGCCCTCAGTTCACCTCGAGCCACTGTGTGTGTGAGTCTGCCGTCGGCCAGAGGGTGAAGCTTTTGGAAACAGGAGCTCTCATTAATACGGCAACAAAAGTGTCCCTGTTCCACTCGGCCTGCCGGTCTCTGAGGCTGCTGGATTGAATATCTTGCTGCTTTGTTGTGCCTTTTGTGTGAGAATACAATGAATATCTTTTGCCCCCCTCCCCAATCGAAGATGAATGAAAGGCTTTCTTTGAGCCAAAAATATGTCTGAGACATCAGGACTGTGTCAGCTTGAAGGTCTGGGCTGTTTTTTTGCAGCTCTAGAAATGGTGAGTGACTGCATTAGCTTCTATTGGGATGCTTTTTCAGTATCACATCAAAGATGAAGGGTTTCACTGCACGCTAGAGGGCAGTAGACATGTTATAATGTTGTTTTGTAAAACTTGAGCACTCCACAGTTATTATCAGTACCTACAATCTGATAGCGTAATAGTGCAAACATTTACTGTGTGTGCAGGGAATCCAGGGATCCTACATTGATATATCAATTTAAAATATGTCAAAATATCAAATTCAAAATCTAATATACAAAATATCAAATTCCTGATCTCCATGATTTTCATGGAGCTGAAAATTTAAGATGAATGGACACTCCAGTCTTTTCTTTTTCCCGAGGAATTCACAAAAACAGATGCCATGCAATTAAACAATAAGCTTTATAATTTAAGCAGCATATCTGCAAGGAAGCAACTTGTTACCTATCATGTGCCCCCCTCTCTGCCCTCCCCTTCACCGCCTTAACCAGAGCTCAGGTCACTGACATTCCACACAGAATTTTCATCCTCTTCACATAGTGTATCTTGTGAATCTAAACTTTAACTTGTTATGTTGGTATGATTTTAAATATCTTTGTGTGATTGGTAAGTTGTCTCAGTTTTGTAGTAGTCACTTGTATTATGATAATTACTGGCTGCTAATTTGAGTTTGGGAAAATTCTGTTCTACTGAAGTATGAAATTGTCTGTCAAATAGCCGATTAACTTTTTACCCCACGTGGTGATTAGTTTTAGGTTAACATATGACCAGACGGTGGTCTTGGTAAAGCTTTTATTATCTTCAATATATGGTTGTTTGTTCTGAGTTGAGTAATTTAAAAGAAAGGTGCAAACATGTCATTGGGATCTGCATCTCTAACTCTTTATCTTTGAGCAATACATGTATATACAGTACAGTATCATCTCTGAATTGGCCTTCTGATTCTTTTATTATGTAATTGGCATAATACAATTTTACCTAACAAATAAATTGTTATTATAGTTGATTTAGTTTGAATTATAGTAAAATCATTACGACTAGTAAATTGTGAGAGCACTTTTGTTGACCCTTGGTGTAGACATGTGAATTGGCCACACATAAACTCAATACGACAACTGGTCATTAATGAGCAAATAACTGCAAGTATAGTGTATCTGGTATCTGAAATAATAAAATATCCAAATTTATTAATTCTTGATCACTTGAAATTGGAGTCAGATTACATTCGTAGCTGGAAGCAAATAAATAAATTCTAATAAGCAAGATGATTATTTTCAGAAGTGGTAGAAAAGGCTTACACACATTTAACCTTCAACCATTAATTAGATTCCATTGTTGGGCCGATAGAATGGAACCCTACACATGACTTTCCATGACATTTACTAAATAAAATGCTTAATTACATGACATCGGTAACACTTTATTTTGATGGTCCCCCTGCTGACCATAAGTTACTTTTCAAGTTCTTATCTTTTTACTCTCATCTGGGTAGTATCTGTATATTGTCTTTCAAATGTTCTTAGGCAATCTCTACAATGTCTACAACATGTAAACATTTATTAAACTTTCGGTAAGTTAAGTATTACCAATTAAGGTTCTAGATGTTCAACAATGTATCAGTAGATATGCAACAAATCTTCATCAGATGTTCAACAGTGTATTAGTAGATATGCAACAAATCATCAACATCTAATAAACTTTTGATAAGTTACGTGTTACCAAATTAGGTTGTAGATGTTCAACAGTGTATTAGTAGATATGCAACAAATCCTCAACAAGTTTTCAGTACATTTACCACCAAGATTTGTTTGTTGTTATTGTCTGCATGTAGTTGTTAACTAGTTTATCAATAGACTTTCTGTAAACATTCAGATGCAACACAACATAATTTAAAATTAACTTTAATCAAATATAAAGTTAGGGTTAGGTACAATTTTCATACATGTATTTGCAGGAGTGTTCAATTAACTATTCGTTGCATTTAACCTAACTTTACCGAAAGTTTAATAAATGTTTACATGTTGTAGACATTGTAGAGATTGCCTAAGAACATTTAAAAGACAATCTGCAGATACTACCCAGATGAGAGTAAACAGATAAGAACTTGAAAAGTAACTTACGGTCAGCAGACTATCTAAAAGGGGACCATCAAAATAAAGTGTTACCAGAGAATTCATGTGATTGGATGATGGTTCCCAATGATGTGGTATAGATAGCAGGGGACCAAGTTCAGATTCCCGAGGTACCCCTGTAACCAGCTGTTGAGCTTTGGGTCCTACACAGTTTGGGGTTGCAGTGATGCCCAATGAGGAGAAGGAGTACAGTAATATCAAAAGGAGCAGACAGGTCAAGTGATAGCAGAATGGATGATTTAAAACCTGCTTTGGCAATCTACAGAGCTTCAGTAGCTTAAAGTGGTGCAGTCTCTGTGGAATGTCCACTGTGGTGGAGAGAGTGTGGCCGAACACCCGGAAAGGGGGGAGAGCAAGGGGAGACACCGGCGGCTGGTCAGTGGCCCAATCAGAAATAATTAATAACACCTGTTTGGGCCAGAGAGACACTGTCTTAAGGGAGCGGGAGATAAAAGTTGAAAGAGAGAGAGCTGGGCGACTTCACGCACTTTTGAGCCATGCGCTATCAAACACAAAATAAAGAACAATTTTCACTTACCTTATCGCCGACCCTGTCTTCTTCTTCCCACAACAAAGAACCTTTCTACAGTGGTGACGAAACCCGGGACAAGAAGAGTCCTCGCTGCTAAGATGACCACTCCATCTACCAGTCCGTTTGCGGAGGTGATCCAGGCGCTTGCGGTCCTCCACCGTGAACAGCACCAGGAGATTCTGGATATAAGGGCCGAGCAAGAAGAGCGCTTCCGTGTCCTGGTTGAGGCCCAGTGCGAGGACCGCGAGCTTGTCCGGAGTCTGCTGGACCGGGAGATCCGGCCCGCAGTAACATCGGCCACCCACCCTCCCATCACACTACACAAAATGGGGCCACTCGACGACCCGGAAGTGTTCCTTGACTTGTTCGAGAAAATGGCGGAGGTGTGTGGGTGCCAGCGGGCCGATTGGCTGGTGAGAGTCATCCCGCTGCTGCCAGGTGAAGCCCAGACCGCCGCACAGCGGCTACCGGCCAAGGATCTTCTAGATTATGCTCACCTGAAGCGAGCAATCCTTCAGTGGGCCGGCCGCAATCCGGAGGAACAACCCTTTGTATTTGCCCAGCAGCTCCATCACGCCTGCCACTAGGGATGCAACGATTATAGATTTTGGTTGTACGATTATAGTCTAAGAAATAATCACGGTTTCACGGTTATCACGATTATTATGCATTTATTAATTTTAAAACACTGCTACTTTAGAAAATCACATGAAAACTCCTTATATTTTAAAGTTTTATTTATTGCTGCTCAGTAACCAGTACAGCACATAATAATATTAAAAACAAACAATAGTCCATGTCTCACTTTGTGCTTAAAAATAAGTAACATTTTTGACATTTAAACATACATAATTTTTACACTGTAAATAAATGACAGAAAAATTAATAAATCAATAAAAAAATAGCCTTTGTCTAATGTAGGGCTTGAAATTAACATTTTTACTTGGCACCACTGGTGCTCACAACTTCAAAAATTTTAGGAGCATCATAAAAAAAATTGGGAGCACCAACCAAAAATGAATGAGCACCACTGCAAATGGTATATTAACAGATTTATTGTAATTGAAAACAGCATCAATCAGGACTAACAAAAACCAGAAACAACTATCTAATTCTGTTATGACTTATTGATATTTGTGCAATAATTCCAAAATAAATGTCTAATAATTATAAAATATTAATGATGTCGATGATGACAATAATACTAACAATGAATTACATTATCATGCTGTCCTGAATGTGCTTGAATGCGAGTTATCTGCTATAAAAAGTCCTAATGTTACTTTATGAGAAAAAAAATCTATGGTTTGCATCAAACAGAAATGAAGCATTGCAGTAAGAAATATGCATTTTACACTATTGTTTTTATACACATGTCAATATAATAACCAGAAAGATAAGACAAAAGAAAGAAAGAAGTCTCACTTCTACCACTCTTTAAAGGTTTTGGTTTGTGTCATTTTAAATGCTCAGTCTCATTATGCGCTGATTTTCAGTTTTCTGTGTTTGTGGAAAAGCAGGCGAGTCAGCCGACCCAATATATGACCGGCACAGAGCAGGATTCTCGCGATGAACACCTGCACAGTATTCTTTGTCATGAGCCAAAGTTTCAGTTTAAACTTGGTAAAGTCGAGCTTCTTTGGCAAAGAGATCTATACACTGTTAGATTGTACATTTAGCGTCCATTTGTGCTGAACACGCAGAGAATCCAACGCATCAAGATTCGGGCCATTAAACAGCTGATCCACTCCGTGTCTTTCAGCACTCTCTCTGAAATCACTGGATTGATCTCGGCTGGTGGATCAACATTCACCGCATGATCCTCTCATCGGCGCCAATAATTCTAACTTTAAGTGGGTTTGCCAACTTGTGTACTTTTCATTGCTTCTTCCTCAAACTTCAGCCGTTTGCAGTTCCCGCGGTCACAAACGCCACCATCTCAACTAGTGCGGCTGAAAAGCGTGAGCGCATTGCATCGCGTGCGCGTCCCTCCTTTGGAAATAATTAACTTGCACAAGCTAGCCTTAGTTAATAGCCTCAGTCATAGTTAATCCAGTGTGCGTGGTTATTAGTCTCGGTGTACAAACTAGCGCACAGCTGGCATAACTTTGTTTAGTTGCTGCAGTTTTGTTCTGTGCAGAAACGCGGTGTGGAGAAGCCTTTACGATTAATGAACTGTGACGAATTAAAGCGCGGTTAATAGTGAAACCGGTTAATCGTTGCATCCCTACCTGCCACAGGCGGAGGATCACCTGGTATCGAGGTCCAGGGTCGGCGAAGTAACCTCTCTTTCTCTCTCCCTCTGTCCCTCCTCTTTCTCTCTCTCCTCCCGCTCCCAGGCCCAAATCAAGGGGAACGCCCATTCTGGCTCCTAGGAGGCGAATCCCAGGCCCGGATCTACAGCGTGTCACACCTCGCTGGGGCGCTTATCGAGATAGAGAGGGGGAGTCACGAGCCATGGGCGGTTTCCAATCGCTGACAGGTCTCTCTCCAGCCCAATCGGTTGGTTCTACTGGCCCCCGGTCGCAATGGACTGTACCACATACCGGTGAGTATTAAGGGGGATTCATATCAGGCCTTGGTGGATTCAGGATGTAACCAAACCTCTATCCACCAATGCTTGGTGCAACACTTGGCATTGGATAAGAGCCGCACGGTTCAGGTGAGATGTGTACACGGGAAGGTAAGACACTATGCGCTACTGGTTATGAAAATCCAATTTAGGGAAAAAAAACATAATGTAGAGGTAGCGGTTGACCCACGCCTCAAACACCCGCTAATCCTGGGAATGAATTGGCCTGATTTTAACAAATTATTGGGAATCTTAAGCGCGGGTGTGTTTTGGAAAAAAGGTTCGCTGGATAGGGGTCGGGTCGCTCAGTTGGGGAAATCCCAAGCGGTGACGTCACTCGCTGACTGAGGGGGAGGGCTGGGAATTTCCCGGTGCAAAGACTTTTCCCTAGAGCAGTCGCGTGACGACACGCTGAGACATGCACTCGAAAGAGTGCAGTTCATTGATGGGAGAAACCTCCAGCCTGATCGGCCCCTCTCCTATCCATATTTTATGATTATTAATGACAGGGTGTATCGAGTGACCCAAGACACTCAAGCAAAGGAAGATACAACCCAATTATTAGTACCAAAGAGCTGTCGGGAAATGCTTTTCCAGGCGGCTCACTCTAATCCCATGGCCGGACGTTTAGGTCAAGCGGCCACAATAAAAATCGGCTGATGACCTGATTCTTTTGGCCGGGCATTCATGGTGATGTCAGCAGATGGTGCGCTGCATGCCCCGCGGGGTGCTGGATGTCGTTAGGGAGGCTTGGGAGGATGAACCTTCACAAAGTAAAAATGAAATTCAATATATCCTGGACCTACGAGCAAACCTCCACACACTTGGGTGGCTCTCTACGGAGAATTTGCTCAAGGCCCAGGAGGAACATATGATAAGGGCACTAAACTACAAAATTTCACAAAGGGAGATTAAGTCCTTGTACTGCTGCCTTCTTCCAGTTCCAAATTACTTGCCAAGTGGCAAGGTCTGTATGTGGTCATACAATGAGTTAGCGATCTTGATTATGAGGTGGTGCGAATGGACAGGAGGGGGGCATGTCAAATGTATCATGTTAATTTGTTAAAACTGTGGAGGGAGCCAAAGGAGGTGATGCTGGGGGCACTTGTTACCAGCGAGCATGATCTGGGACCAGAGAGCGTAAGCCGAAATAAGCCAAAGACTCTGGTCACCGGAGGTGATCATCTTTCGCCCGCGCAGCTCACTGACATCCGACACCTCCAAACCGAGTTTACAGACGTGTTCTCCCCCCTACCCGGTTGCACCAACTTAATTCAGCACCACATTTAGACCGAACCGGGTGTGGTCATTAGAACCCGACCGTATCGTTTGCCTGAACACAAAAAAAGTGGTCCAGGAAGAATTGAGAAAAATGCTGGAAATGGGAGTAGTAGAAGAATCCCACAGTGACTGGGCCAGCCCGATAGTTTTGGTACCCAAGACGGATGGGTCTCTCCGGTTCTGTGTGGATTACCACAAATTGAACGCTGTGTCAAAATTTGACGCGTATCCAATGCCGCGGGTTGATGAGTTGCTCGACCGGTTAGGCGCTGCTTGCTATTATTCGACATTGGATCTGATCAAGGGATATTGGCAGATCTCCTTAACTCCTTTATCCCGAGAAAAAAGGCCGTTCGGGGCACCGGCCATGTTCCAGCACCTGATGGATAAAATAGCTGCCCGGCCTGAGACGGGCGGTGGGGGTATGTGGTGGAGAGAGCGTGGCTGAACACCCAGAAAGGGGGGAGAGCGTGTGGAGACACCAGTGGCTGGTCAGTGGCCCAATCAGAAATAATTAATAACACCTGTATTCTCTAGTGATTGGGCCGGAGAGACACCATCTTAAGGGAGTGGGAGAGACCAGTCGAGAGAGAGAGAGAGAAAGCTGGCCGACTGCAAGCACTTTTGAGCCGTGTGCTATCAAACACTCAAAATAAAAAAACAATTTTCACTTACCTTATCGCCCACCCTGTCTTCTTCTTCCCACAACAAAGAACCTTTCTACATCCACATTTGAAGCCTGAATAGAATGGTTAGAATCCAGCAGGTTACTGTGTTGAAAATGTGAAAATTTAGTTGAAAACAATTCTTTTAAGTGTTTTGGTATTAAAAGGTAGAAGAGACCTGTCTGTCATTTTTAAATATTGAGGTATCGAGTGATGTTTTTTTGAGCAACAGGCCTAAAATTCACTGGGATTGTGCCAGTGTGAAGTAAAGTGTTAATTATGTGTGTGGGATGGTACTATCACAAGGGAAATGTCCTGCAGGATATGTTAGGGGATTGGGTGCAGAGGGCAGGTTGTGAAATGAGCAGAGAGAACAAGTTTGGGTACAGTACTTCTATGTTCTTACTGGACTGTGGATTTAACAGTGGAGAAGAGGTATGTGGAGGGCAGAGAACACAGATTGCGTCTAAAAGAGACTGGGGTTGGGAGGGTGGCAGTGTGGTTGTGGGAGGCAGTAAATCGAAAGCAAAGCTGAATGGTGGCTAGTTAAAAGGATTGTTTACACAAAAACAATGTGTATATATACATATATTAAACAATGTGTATAATATATATATATTAGGGGTGTAACGATACAGCAAATGCACGATTCAGTTCGGTTCACGGTTTTGCAGCCACGGTTCGGTTTCTGTTTGCTGTGGGGTTAGGGTTGATGTCATCTTAACAGCAATGCTAAGGAACAATAGATTTACTTAATAACAAGAACAACTAAACTTTTTATTTATTAATTTTGCCATCACATTTTTAGTACAGTCAGGATACCGAAGTAAACAACAAACATTAGATAAATACCTCAATAAAGACTAGTCAGAAAAAAACTATTCTCTTTAGTGCAGCCATCTTAAGAAAGTAAACTCAAATTAAATAAATAACTGCAGTGTAGACTAGTGCAAGATAAACAGGATTTTCCTCTTTAAGGACATTTGGAATATTCAATTAAGTTTTAAGTTTTTCTTCAAAAACGCCATAATGTCCACATTCTCAGGTGAGAAGCTTGATCTCTGTGCAGACACAGACATAATGATGGTCATTTTTAGTTATCTAAGTTTTCATTTAGATAGATAGGTTTCCGTTTAAATTAGTGAAAAAACATATAATGTGTTTGTAAAGTGTTTTTTACATGACATATTCACCAGTAAAATATATTGCAGTTTTGTCTGAAACTAATGTTACGGTTGTAGCAGTTTTTTTGTTGTATTTTTGCCTCCCGTTCTCTCTCGCTCTCTCTATGCCTGTCATTTCTGTAGGTCCGCCTTCACGACAGCTGATTGGTCTATCAAAGGAGACTGATCTATCATCATTGGGCGACATGGCGCGGGAATATAAAAATGATGTCAGGAAAAGTGGAGGAGAGCACATTATCCGTTGATCTCGTTTTTCGTGTATTTTGCTAACATGATTATGAATTTCGTTGTTTTTGCTTAACTTTCGTTTGGGCAAAATTATTTTGCATTACTTTTGCCCACTTTAAGAAATTTTGTGATTTTTGTACATTTTTACTTCGATTGATTTGTTTGTTGCTTTTTGGCTCAGCTCTTTCCCGTATCTTCCGAGCTATACCTCCTCAAGTTCACTCTTTTCTCAGAGTAATATGGATAGGGAAGATGTCTTACGACTTCCATTTTGCAATCACGTAGAAAATGTATTGTTAAAGACATCAGGTAAAAGGTGAACGTCATCTTTGTATTTATTTTATTCCACAGTTCAGTATAGGAAAGAATACGGCGCTGAAAACCTTTTTTTTCTTATCATCAGTTTCTAGCGAGGTAACGAGTTAAATCCCTTTTGTTGGCAGTTCTGTTGTCAGTGTCTTTTGCATACACCCTCACATTGTGAAATTTACCACATTTTTTAAATGTTATTCAGTTATTCAACTTATTAAGTTTTGGGAAACAGTTAGCTACGACAGATAGTGTGCACTTTGTCTATGACACAAATTCCATTCCTGTACTCCACTGGAAAACCAAAATGTTCCCAAACAGGAGACTTAAATGTGTTTGGGGGATCTGCAATCTTAATATATGCGAAGCAGCTGTCCTGCATATACAGTAGTAATCGAGTGTGATCGCTCACTCAAGTCACATGACATGACATGCACTTGCAAAATACTAACTTTAGAATATAATATTTAGAACAAAAGCTCATCATTGCTAATACAATTTAATCAAATGTGATAAAATAAAGATGTTTGGTTCAATTAGTTAGAGACAAGTGATGTCAACCTCAGCAATGGGCAGCAGGGGGCGTGAGTGTATCGTGGCATATATATATATGGCAACTATATATCAATAGTAAACTAAAGATCAATGACTTTTTTTTTTTACAACATTTTTGTTCAGAATATCTTCGTTTTTGCGCAGAAGAAGAAACTCAAGCAGGTTTGGAACAAGTAATGGTTGAATACATAACAAATTTTATTTTGGGGTAAACTGTTCCTTTAAACAATTACGTAGAAAGACAGCGGTGTTTATCAGTTTAAGACAGTTGATCCAGTTCAGTTCAATATGAAGGTCAGGTTTAAAATTGTTTGGATTGTGTTGGTCCCCTACCAAAGTCGAAGTCTGGACATCAATACATTCTGACCCTGATGTGCACAGCCACTCGATTCCCAGAGGCTATTCCACTGAGATCTCTTAAAGCCAAGGTAATCGTAAAGGAGGTCGTTAAGTTTTGCTCAACATTTGGATTGCCAAAAGTCATCCAAACTGATCGAGGTACTAATTTTACTTCTAAACTATTCACACAAGTTTGTAAGGAATTGGGAGTTACTAATCAGCTGTCCAGTGCATACCACCCAGAGTCACAGGGAGCTTTAACTTTTGAAGGAAAGTGAGATACACACCTTCAGGGCATCCTACACCATTATAGGCTATATGCAAGAAAGATTGTATTTTTGGGGTAATTACTTCATAAAATATGATGACAGACATTCAAAGCTTAATTCTAAAATCCCAAAAGAGGCTTTAAATGTAAATATGATAAACAAAAATAAAATCATATGACCTATCAGAATGACCACTCTGGTCATCCTAGAAATTAGGTTATTCTGGTAGTTCTCCATGTTAAGAAATAAATAAATAAAATATACATTTGCCTTTTTATGATTTAATTATTAGCTTTTCATTGGCTCGCCAACTCCCCAAGGTTATTATAGTTAACAAAAACGAGCGAAAAAAATGAAAAAAAAATAAAAACGAGAGTTTTAAAAAAAAACTAGAACTAACTGAAACTGTATTGTGTACGCCTACAAAACTAACTGGAACTAACTAAAATTATAGCAAAAACCTCCTTCGTTTTTGAGAATGTATTAATCTTACTGTAAGCCATTTAAAAGTAAATCTAATTCGCGCTGCAGGTGTTTGACCCTTTCGCACGTCAGAGTCTGTAGTCCTGCTGCGGATTCACCTCCAGTCAGTCCTCACTGTTGCTCCCGCGACAAAAACAACAAGTGGACATGACAGCAGCTCGGTGACAGCATTACAGGCACTTAAAACTATTACTTTAACACATTTGTGCCCATTAATGGGTTTTATTTCTGTATCGCAATCGCGAACAAATCTTTTTAACCGGATCTTCTAAGTGAACCGGTTAAACTAGTTCACCAAAACGAACTGAATCCTTTGAAACGATTCAAGTAAGTACTTATCCACAAACTACTTACTTTTTAACAAGCCTAATACCCACCTCTCACTCGAAATAATTCAATATAAACTCTCATTCAGTTATTAGAACAGTAATGTTACACTAAGATCAAATTTGAGAAGTGGTGAACCAATAATACTGTGCATGCGTGATTCAGTGAACCAAACACAAACAGCACATGACAGCCTGCTGTGACTGAACTAAACTTCAACAACTGCAGCGCGGGTAAACCAAGGGCTGAAATGAGAGGATCTGGTGAAGGGATATTGTTAAGATATTGTAAGCGTAAGTTTATTTCATAACAGAATTTACATAATGAATCATAATTCAGTTGGGTTGCAAAACTTTACTGTAAGACACTTTTCAGATAATGCCATGGTGATGTTTTAACTGACTGAAATTACTATTGCTGACTACATAATTTTGGTATGTTGAATCCAAACATCCGCATTAAATATCTGAACCTCCCATCACTAGTGTGTATCTAACCTCAGAGCAGACTTGCACACATATTGTACTTAAGGCTGCTGTCTTGTGGGCTGTTGTATTTGAATTTGAGAATGGGTATGGTATTGGTAGATGATACCCAGATAGCAAGCCGACATTGAATCAATGTCGATTATTGGTTATAAGCGTCAGTATCAGTCGTCGATCAAATTTCGACATTGAATCAACGTTCTTTATTTGGTTGGTACGTTGGAAGGTTATTACATCGAAAATAAAACATTGATTCAATGTCGAAATGAAGTTGACTCTTCAACATATAGGCTACCCGACGCATCTGGTCGAAATCATAACATTGGTTCGATGTCGAAATGAAGTTGACTCTTCAACATATAGGCTACCCGATGCATCTGGTCGAAATCATAACATTGGTTCGATGTTGAAACTTGATTGGTGGACTCGGAGTCGGTTCTTCTGCGCGAGTCAGCGTGAGGCGCACGTGCTGCTCATCATTTGAATCAATCAACTAACAAACAGAAGGCAGCGGACGGAACTGTAATCTGAAGGTAAGTACGTTGTATTCGACGTTTAACATGTTTTATTTGTCGTTTTCCCAATAATTTATGTTAAAATGTAACTTTTTAGATGTGTAAATTAACACTTTACCACTTCCTATACATTTTTTAGTAAGCCTATATCGCCCTGTGCGTACCCAGGCCATTAACTGCAGCTAACCTATAAAGGTAACGTTAACGTAAATGAAAAGCTGTTTTGGTTATTTAATTTTCTATTTCAACACGATTAACTTCACTTTATGACTTCAATGCTTTTTAACCTGTGTAAAAATATAAGATGATCTGTCAAATCGATTTGGAATGAGCATAAAAAACATATGTAAGTTAATGTTGCTCTAGCTAACGTATAGGCTAAGTTATGAGAAACGGTTCGCAAATAACATTACGTATCATCGAGCTAACGTTAAACGAGATTTTTTAACACGTTATTACGCTAGCGAAGTGAATCGCTGTCAGTTTACTGTTTTGTTGCTCTATTTTTTCTACATTTAGTGAAGAACTCCTCGCCAGAGACGCTCCACAGCATTGAATGGGAAAAGCTTTGCCATTTCGTAAGTTGCCCACTCAATCTGTTACGTTAGTTCTTTGTGGTTTCGTTGGTTCTGTTCCTGATTTCCTTTGTTCACAAACCATGCTTGTCTGTTTTTTTTCTGATTGTAGTGCTATGTTCTGGTGTGCATTTTTTTATTTTCCTGTTTATTAAAATTTATTTTGTCAACAAGCTTTTCTCTTGAGGTTACTGCAGTTTACTTGTTCAAGTATCAAAACAAATGTTTGTAAACGCATTTATTTTTAAAAATATTTTATATCATTAGGCTTTTAAGAATTTCACAAGAAAATGAAATCCAAGATCATTTAAATTCTCACAGTATACCATGTTACCTTAATATTCTGTGTGAGGAGTCAAAAATTGTGGCAATTTTATGGTACCAATACTGTGGGTTGAACTGAACATTTACCTTGGAATTGTATTTTGTAATAGTAGATACTGTACCTGGTGAGATTTTCCTACTGAGTAACATGTTTTTTTTTCTTACACTTTTTTTTAATGGCAGTTTCTCTGGAATCTCCAGTTGAAGACATCAAGATCTGTAACCTGTGCCTGGACAGACGTCTATTCCAGTTCTGCCTACACCACACTAATCTCTCTGCCTATGTATGGATCACTGACTATTATGTTCTCTGAAGGTATTACTGGAGCAAAACAACAGCACCCATGACTGAAGTTTCTGTTAGTGACCAGAATATTTGAAGTCTGAGAGTTTTTTTTTTTTTTTTACGAGTTGCAAATGGTTTTTTTCCTCTCTCACACAAACACACTAAACGACTGGTTGTGCCTATAGTACAGTGTACTGACAAACTTTTTGCGTTTTTATGGTTGTATTAAATACATCTTTATTGTTACAAAAATCTTAAGTAATTCTACAGTTTTACTTTTTGAGTAAATGGTTTTGACTATTTTAGTCAGTAATTTAAATGTTCTCTCTGTTTGTTTAAGTGTAGAAGGTTTGAATGAATTCATGCTCTTAACGGATATTCACAGCTGTGTATTTTTATCAATAAAAAATGATGACAGATTGTGGTGTGTTTTGTCATATATACAGAATAAATTATATTATGTATTCTTGTAAAAAAATGGTGATTAGGTCATATGGATTGGTTTAATGTTGAAAATGTTGTTTAAGTATTCATTTAAACGTTAAATCATTTAGATAGATTTTATGTTGAATATGGATTCTATGTTGTTCCAATCGACTTAAAATCAACATCGTTTCAACATTAGATAGACAAACTAATTAGGTCGATTATATGTTGAAAATGTGTGGATTCTACATTTTTCCAATCGACTATAAATCAACATCATTTCAACATTAGATAGACAAACCAATTAGGTCTATTATATGTTGAAAATGTGTGGATTCCACGTTGTTTCAATCAACTATAAATCAACATCATTTCAACGTCAGGTGGACAAACCAATTAGGTTGATTGCATGTTGAAAATGTGTGGATTATATAACGTCGTTTCGATCGACTGAATATCAACATTGATTCAACGTTGGGTAAGTAACCAATTGTGTCGATTTCAGGTTAGATTTGAATGGAGTGCCTGACGTTGTTTCAACATTACCCCGATGAGCAAAACGATGTTGAATCAATGTCAAAAGAAACGTTGATTTTCGGTTGAAATGATGTCATTTTGCTATCTGGGTAGTTTTCATGTATCCTCTAAATACAGGTTTCAAAAAATGTATGGCTGAGTTTTTATTATACAATATTTATTCTATTGATTTTGAATCTTGTACCTAACAAATATCCTTATTTAGAAAAAAAACTAATACTAAGTCATTTCAAAATATAGAAACTGATAAAAACTAGTAAATATACCTCTAAAAACTAATTAAAACTGAATTTGAAAACAAAAAGTCAAAACAAAATAAAAAATAATGAAAAATACAAAACTATTATAACCTTGCAACTCCCTTCAGTTTCTTTATGAATCTCAGGTTGGGAAACCCTCAAATGAGATAGTCCTCTGGGTGCAAGAAAGTACACACAGTTTTCAAGTGTAGAAGGAAAGTTTAGATCCAAACAGACATTTTAAAATGTCCTTCTAAGCACTCCCATTACCCCAAAGTTGGGATGAAAAGTTTCCCCAGAGAGCAAGAATTTATAATAAAAACAGAAGGGATATGAAAAGTCCTTCACAAGTGTTGAGGGAGTCTCTGAGGGGAGAGTAAGGCAAAATGGGTCTGTTCAGAAGGTTGCTCCTGGCAAAGACAAAATGACCCAGTTACTAAACACAGCCAAGACTGCACAAATGAAGGACAGGCAGGCCACCCAAGAGGAGAGATGCATGCTGGCCGATATAAATGACTTATTGCCCCACTGCACTGTCCAGAGAGAGAGTGAGCAAGCGAAAGAGAGAGAGATAGAGAGGTTTAATAATACTTTCATTAAAAAATTCCGTACATCCCTGATTTAAAAATCACATCTCAGATACATTAAATTTCCCAGTGTTGGGTTGCGGCTGGAAGGGCATCTGCTGCGTAAAACATGTGCTGGATAAGTTGGTGATTCATTCCGCTGTGACGACCCCTGAATAATAATGTGTCATGGGCCAGGTTTGATCTGGGCTCCACTGTCCTGTCTTTTCTCTGTCTCAGCTGTTTCCTCTCACAATCAGAGCTGGTGCGCAGGCATTACTCACCTGTAGCTCTTTTCATCTGATTTCCTCCTCTACATATACTTGCCCTTTTGTAAAGTGTTTTGCCAGATTATTGTGATTGACTATCTACATTCAGTGTGTGACTTCTCAACCATCTACGAAATTCCTGTCTAACCTAGTCTAGTCTTGTCCAGTCACATTGAAGTAAAGTAACCGTCTGCCATACCTGTGATCTGCTCAGCTACCCCGCTGTTTGGAGTCCGACCTCCTCACCTCCGTGCTCGCCAGCACCAGCATCCACACCACTACTGGAGACCTCTCCCCACCTTGAGTCCTTTAGGAATCCACCTCGGCACGGGTCCTGAAGGAGAAGCGTTTGTGGCCGTAAATCCAGCCTGTGTATATCGTCAACGACCGACGAACGGCAGCTGCCTTTGTTTCTTAATAAAGACTTTCTTTTTGAGCAATTTCTGACTCAGTATTCTGTCCAGTCCATGACAGAATAATCTGGCCAGAACAGACAACCCCTCAGATGGAACCAGGTACGAAATCCCCTATTCGCTCTGCCGTGGTGATGCAGAGCGCTATGCTCGGTCGGCATGAGGAGGAGCTATCAGTCGCAAGGTAGAGCTTGTCAGCCCAAGTCACCGAGCGCACTGCTCAGCTACAGAGCCTGAGGTGTAAGTCAACCCCTACTCCAGAGTTTCAACACTCCCCCGAGCCCAGGATTAATAATCCACCGCTCTATTCAGGTCAGTCCTCTGAGTGCCGGGCTTTCCTAATCCAGTGTGAGGTGGTTTTCTCCCTCCAACCCACCACTTATGCCAATGACCGCGCCAGGGTGACGTTTGTGGTTTCCCTTCTCACGGGATGTGCGAGAGACTGGGGAGCAGCTGTATGGGAGGCAGATTCTGAGTGTTGTTACCATTTTCCTACGTTCAAGCAGGAGATGATTAAGGTATTCCACCGCTCAGTCCATGGGCCTGAGGCTTTGCGTCTTCTTGCCACTCTACGTCAAGGGAGAAGATAGGCAGCGGATTATGCCATCGAGTTCCGTACACTGGCTGCCACTTCGGACTGGAATGAGCCTGCACTCACCGCGCTGTTTCCGAATGGTCTCCACGCCGAAGTAAAGGATGTACTCTTTGCTCACGATCTGCCTACCCGATTTGACCAACTAGTGGAGCTGGCAATCCGGGTGGATAAACGTCTCAATCGCCGTCACCGTTTCCGCAGTTCCTCTTCAGCGTCAGACACTCCTCGCCCCCACTCTTCTCTGACTTCACTATCTGAGGTGGAACCTATGCAGTTAGGCTCTATGCACATTTCAGAGGCGGAGCGACAGCGCCGATCGGTGGGGAGGTTGTGCAAGTGATGTGGGGGTGCCGGACACATCGCCTATAAGTGCCCAGTAAAAGGTCGGGGAGTACTGGCGAGCGTGACCACCCTTTCCCCATCACCTAATTCCTGTACCTCACTGGCTACCACTCTACATTATAGAGAGCTTTCCATCCCTTGATCTGTCTTTATCGACTCTGGTGCAGAAGATAATTTTATGGACGAGATGTGGGCGCTCGACCATAATATCCCATTCCAGACACTCGATCCTCCTCCCACTGTCTTCGCTATCGATGTATGACCCCTCACCAGGATTCAGCGGGTCACGCTTCCTATGAGTCTCACCGTCTCTGGAAATCACAAAGAGACAATTTCCTTTTATTTGTTTCATTCCCCTATTACTCCTATTGTATTGGGCCATCCGTGGTTTCTCCAACATAATCCACACATAGACTGGTCCAGAGGGACAATATTATCTTGGAGTTTACCTTGCCATGTGAAATGTCTAATTTCTGCAGTGTCTACTTTGACTTCTGTTTCTGTGTTTCAGGAGGAGCCTGGAGACTTATCTAATATTCCTGAGGAGTACCATGAGGACTTATGCTCTCAGGATGGCGCCGCGGATGCTCTCCAGTGTTTGTACTATTTCTGTTAGTCTGTCGTGTTTTATGTTTATCACACTTGATCAGTTATACCAGGGGCGAGCTGCTGAACATTCGGCAGTGCACACCAACTAACCACCAACTGGATTTTGATTTCTCGGGCGTTTTGCGGAACATTTTCATCGGCGGAGCAGCTGCACTGTGGAAGCGATACAAGACCCGCATGCGTGGGAAGAGAGCCGGGGCGCTCGTCAGGCTGAGACAGCGCGGCTTCAGAACGGCGCTGCCTAGCATCCATCTAGCGAATCTCCGCTCCCTTCCTAACAAAATGGACGAACTACTTCTACTCTCACGCAATAACAAGAACTTTAACAACTCTGCTGCGCTGTGTTTCACAGAAACCTGGCTGAACGAAGTAATTCCGGACAGCGCATTACACCTACCGGACTTTCAGCTGTACAGAGCAGATCGCGATTCGGAGTCAACGGGCAAAACGCGCGGTGGTGGGACATGCTTTTACATCAACAGGAGGTGGTGTACGGATGTAACTGTGTTAAAGAATATGTGCTGTCCTGATGTGGAAGTGCTTTTCATTAACTGTAAGCCGTTTTATGCACCGTGAGAGTTTTCCTCGTTCCTTCTCGTCGGTGTTTACATTCCACCACAAGCACACGTGAGTACTGCGTTACAACAGCTGTCTGATCTGATCTCAGAGACTGAACAACGACACCCAGACTCGGTTTTTATCATTCTCGGTGACTTTAATCAGGCAAAACTCACACATGAGCTGCCTAAATTCAAACAGCACATCACATGCCCCATCAGAGACAATAACATTTTGGACCATTGCTACACCACAATAAAGGATGCATATCGCTCCGTCGCCATAGCAGCTCTAGGACACTCTGACCACTGCCTGGTTCATCTTATACCAACTTACAGGCAAAAACTTAAAACTACTAAGCCAGTATTAAGGACTGTTAAGAGATGGACCAATGACTCAGAGCAGGTCTTACAAGCCTGTTTTGAATGCACGGACTGGAGTGTTTTTGAAGCTGCAGCCACCGACCTAGATGAGCTCACCGACACTGTAACATCATACATCAGTTTCTGTGAGGAGTTATGCATCCCTACCAGGACCTACTTATCATTTAACAATAATAAACCATGGTTTACACCAAAACTTAGACAGCTTCGTCATGCAAAAGAGAATGCCTACAGGAGTGGGGACAGGATCTTGTACAATCAGGCCAGGAACACACTGACAAAGGAGATTGGTGTGGCTAAGAAGAGCTATGCCAAAAAGCTGCAAAACCAGTTTTCTGCCAACGACCCTGCATCAGTGTGGAAAGGCCTGAAAGATCTCACTAATTATAAAACACCATCTCCCAGTATCGACAGCAACAAACATCTTGCAAATGAGCTGAATACATTCTACTGCAGATTTGACACCTCTGACCAGACACCTCACACCCGCTCGGACCATCTCCCTAAACACCCATCAACACCTCCAGCCATCTCCCTCTCCCCCCCCCTGCACTTCAGATCAGTGAGGATAATGGGCGTCAGATCCTCAGTAAACACCCATCAACACCTCCAGCCATCTCTCTCTCCCCCCCTGCACTTCAGATCAGCGAGGATAATGGGCGTCAGATCCTCAGTAAACAGCCATCAACACCTACAGCCATCTCCCTCTCCACCCCGGCACTTCAGATCAGTGAGGATAATGTGCGTCAGATCTTCAGAAAACAGAAGAGACGTAAAGCACCAGGTCCAGACGGTGTTTCCCCAGCCTGTCTGAGAATCTGCGCTGACCAGCTGGCTCCTATTTTCACACAGATCTTCAACAGATCACTGGAACAGCGCAAAGTTCCATCCTGCTTCAAATGCTCCACCATTATCCCGAAACCAAAGGTCACAGGACTCAATGACTACAGACCTGTTGCCTTAACATCTGTGGCCATGAAGTCATTCGAAAGACTGGTGCTAGCTTATCTGAAGGACATCACTGGACCTTTGCTGGACCCCCTGCAGTTTGCCTATAGAGCAAACTGGTCTGTGGATGATGCAGTCAACATGGGACTGCATTATACCCTACAACATCTGGACAAACCAGGGAACTACGCAAGGATACTGTTTGTGGACTTCAGTTCTGCCTTTAACACCATTGTCCCATCACTGCTCGAGTACAAACTGACCCAGCTGTCTGTACTCAGCTCTGTCTGTCAATGGATCACCAGCTTTCTGACAGATAGACAACAGCTAGTCAGAATGGGCAAAATCACATCCGACAGCCGCACCATCAGCACTGGTGCCCCCCAGGGATGTGTTCTCTCCCCACTGCTCTTCTCCCTGTACACCAATGACTGCACCGCAAAAGACCCCTCCATTAAGCTCTTGAAGTTTGCAGATGACACTACTGTTATCGGCCTCATCCGGAACGGTGACGAGTCTGCATACAGACAGGAGGTGGAGCGACTGGCTTTATGGTGCAGATACAACAACCTGGAGCTGAACACGCTCAAAACAGTGGAGATGATAGTGGACTTTAGGAGAAACCCCCCTGCACTCCCCCCACTCACCATCATGAACAGCACTGTGGCTGCAGTAGAGTCATTCAGGTTCCTGGGCACCACAATCTCTCAGGATTTGAAGTGGGACATTCACATAGACTCTATTGTGAAGAAAGCCCAGCAGAGGCTGTACTTCCTTCGTCAGCTGAGGAAGTTCAACCTGCCACAGGAGCTGCTCGTACAGTTCTACTCAGCTGTCATCCAATCCATCCTCTGCACTTCAATCACCGTCTGGTTCAGCTCAGCTGCCAAAACTGACCTCCGTAGACTACAGCGAATAGTCCGGACTGCTGAACGAATCACTGGCACTACCCTTCCTACACTTCAAGAACTGTACTCTTCCAGAGTGAGTAAAAGGGCTCGCAAAATCACTCTGGACAAATCACACCCAGCACACTATCTGTTCGAACTGTTGCCATCTGGTCGGCGCTACAGAGCACCAAGCACAAAAACAGCCAGACACAGGAAAAGTTTCTTTCCTCAGGCCATCTACCTCATGAACAATTAAATATTCCCCTACTGTGCAATTAATGTGCAATACCTTCTCATACGCACTTGTACACAGCACCTTATAACAATATACAATGCAATACTTTCTCACACGCATTTGTACACAGCACCTTACAACCTGTATATTTATAACAAATGTGTACATACAATTCAACATCCAGATCTTTTTGACTAACTGCATCTTTGTTTAATGTTTATCGCCTTTTTCTTTTCTCATATTTAATTTTGTGTTGTCACTTGTCACTTTATGTATACTGGAAGCTTCTGTTGCCAAAACAAATTCCTTGTGTGTGTGAAGCACACTTGGCAATAAAACTGATTCTGATTCTGATGATCTGGGACCAGTTTTTAGTCCCTCCCGGGCCACATCTCTACCTCCTCACCGCCCCTATGATTGCTCCATCGATCTCATTCCAGGGAGTGCTCCTCCCCATGGTAAGCACTATTCCTTATCCGCTCCCAAACGTCTAGCCCTCGAGAGTTACCTTTCAGAATCGCTCGCTGCGGGCACTATAGTTCCGTCTACCTCTCCAGCGGGAGCTGATTTTTTCTTTGTTAAAAAGAAGAATGGGTTGTTACGCCCCTGCATTGATTATCGTGGGCTCAACAGCATAACAATAAAGAACCGCTACCCTTTACCTCTCATGTCGTCCGCTTTCGAGATCCTGCAGGGAGCTAAGCTGTTCACTAAGTTAGATCTGCATAACGCATATCACTTAGTGCGCATTAAGGCTGGTCACGAGTGGAAAATGGAGTTTAATACATCGCTTGGTCACTTTGAATATCGGGTTCTTCCCTTCGGCCTGGTCAATGCTCCGACCGTGTTCCAAGCACTGGTAAACGATATCCTACGGGACATGCTAAATATCTTTGTTTTTGTTTACCTGGACGATATTCTAATATTCTCCCGATGTCTGTCGGTTTACATCTAGCACATACGCCGAGTTCTCCAGCATTTACTTGAGAATCGCCTATTTGTCAAGGCTGAGAAGTGCGAGTTTCACACAAGCTCAGTAACATTTTTGGGGTCTGTTATCTCTGTTGAGGGAATTATTAAGGACCCTTCTAAAGTACGCGCGGTTGTAGAATGGCCTGTACCCGATTCCCGGTCTGCTCTCCAGAGATTTCTCAGGTTTGCTAATTTCTACTGCCGTTTCATTCGAAACTTCAGTCAAGTTGCATCTCCGATGTTCTGCTAACATTGACCAAGATCCATTTTTCATGGACTCCAGCTGCTCAAGCAGCATTTGCGCATCTTAAGGAACTTTTTTCTTCCGCCCCTATTTTCATCACTCCTGATCCGTCTCGTCAATTTATCCTCGAAGTTGATGCGTCTAGTGTGGCCGTTGGAGCTGTTCTCTCGCAACGCGCTAAGGATGATCTGATCCACCCATGCGCTTTTTTTTCTTATCGCCTTTCACCCGCAGAGTGCAATTACGATGTTGGTGATCGCAAACTCCTTGCGGTTTGCTTAGCCATCGGCGAAAGGCGGCATTGGTTAGAGGGATCCTCCATCCCTTTTGTGGTTTGGACAGACCACCGTAACCTAACCTATATCCGATCTGCCAAGCAGCTAAACGCAAGACAAGCACGATGGGCTCTCTTCTTTAGTCGCTTTGATTTATCTATTTCCTATCAACCCGGTAGCAAGAACGTAAAACCGAATGCTCTCTCTCTCGCCAATTTATTTCCACCGAGGACGAGCCGTCCACCAAGACCATTATCCCCGTGGGGCGAGTAGTTGGAGCTCTCGTTTGGGGTATTGAGGGTCTAGTCAAGAAGGCGTTAACTCACGCGGCTGTACCAGCGGCTCCCCCGAGGGTAGATTATTCGTTCCCAGATCCGTACTTCCTGCAGTCCTACACTGGACTCACTCGTCTAAACTCGTCGCTCACCCCGGCGTTAAGGGCACTCTCGCCACCACCTCCCAACGCTTCTGGTGGCCTTATATTTCGTCGCTATATCTTGTCATGCCCTGTTTGCGTGTAGTCCAACCCTAATAATTCTCCTCCGGCGGGTCTGCAGCGGCCACTCCCCATTCCTTCGTGTCCGTGGTCTCACATCGCCTTGAACTTCGTCACGGGTTTACCTGTTTCATCAGGTAATACTGTTATCCTTATAGTAGTCGATCGATTCTCTAAGGCCGCACACTTTATCCCGTTACCCAAGCTCCCATTTCCAAAGGAGACGGCGCTTGCCGTATTTGACCATGTATTTAAGATCCACGGTTTACCCACTGATATAGTTTCCGATCGCGGACCCCAATTTGCGTCTCAATTCTGGAAAGAGTTTTGTCGACAGATAGGAGCTACGGTCAGCCCATCGTCTGGGTTTCACCCTCAAACCAACGGGCAAGCCGAATGAGTATGAGGCTGAGTATGCCTATTTCTCCTTTCCACTGCTGTTTGGGGTATCAACCTTCCGTATTTTCTGCCCAGGAATCTGAAGCCGCGGTTGGCTTGCGACAACGTTGTCGTCGTACTTGGCAGAGAGTACATGAGAACGTACATGGCGTAATACTAATCTTCATCGTGTTAAAGCTCCCCGTTATGTCTGTGGCCAGAAGGTCTGGCTTTCCACTTGTAACCTTCCTTTACAATCTCCTTCTCGTAAGCTTACTCAAAAATTCATAGGTCCTTTCTCCATCTCCAAGATCCTTAGTCTTGCAGCTGTTCGCCTTCGTTTACCTCGCTCTATGCAACGTGTTCATCCCGTCTTTCACGTCTCCTGTATTAAACCCGTTATTCGCGTGCCCTCCAAACCTTCCCCCTTTATATATGTGTGTGTGTGTAGCACAGTGTTTCCTACAGAAGAAAAATGAATAAATAAATAATTTAGTTTTACTAGTGGTTTACATATTTCATTTATTGTAAAAAACTTAATGTTTTTTTAAAAATGTATATGTGTGTTATGGTGTTTTGTATTATACCAGTGGAATGACAGCTGTATAAAACCCTCCTCCTTTCAAGGTAAAGTGTACGTTATTGGTTCACGTGAATTTGGGGGAGGAGCTATGGGGCTGCACGAGAGAGAGCGTGAGTGTGAAACTGAAAGCAGACTGCGCCTCGTGATGAAAAGGAAACTTAACAAATTAAGCCGGACAGGGTTGATTTAAGGATTTCTTTTGTTTAGCGAGTGAGTGACAGTAAATAGTTTATTCAGTAGATCACTGGGTAATGTTTGTTATTTTCCTGAAGAGTTAGCATCGAGAGAAAGAGTGAAACTATCTTCCAGAATTAGTTACAGTGCGCGAGACACATGCAGGAGTGACCGATTAGCGAATCAGTAGACATTAGGCAGTAGACAGAAGCGGCCAATTATTGTCAATGATCGCCAGCAACGGGGATGGTGGACTGTGTGTATGTGTGTGCGCGTGAATCAGAGCAGTTATCTGTCACATTGAAAGTTAAATCTTTAACAAGGAGGTTTGTGTTACAGTTTATTACATTTTTGGAGGTGATAATAATATATATATAGAAAAAAACATATTTTAAAGACCATTTAGAGTATATGGGTCTGTTAATTTGTATAGAGTGAACATAATTTCATTTGAGGGATTTAGCTAGGGAATTAACCCCTAAGGTACTGTATTATTTTATATTATTGTATTTCTTTTTGTTTTGTTAAATCTCTGTAAACCTCTGACTTACTCCTGTTTCACACTGCAAGCGTCAGCAGCGCGTGTTTTTTCGGCGTCCATGTTAACAGATTGTAGCTTTGCAGAAGCAGCGCAAGGTGTGAGCGTCGCTGAAGCAGCAGTGCCGCGATAGTTTCGGCGCTGGGTCTATTTTTGTCACGCTGCTCACGCTCAATTAAAGTGACAGGAAATGCTTTTGGCCAAAATGCACGTCACTGACACGAAAAAAAAAACACATTTAAAGTTAGTAAATCAGAGGGAATGCACTGATAGTACAATATACATTTTAAAAATAAATTCATTCAAGTTATATTATATGCTGTGTAGTTTATAACGTCATGATGAAATCACGCACCATAAACAAACGCGCAGGACGGCATCCGGTTTAGCTGGGAATAGAAGACGACACCTGGACGGCACCATGGATGACACTCGTCTTATAGTAGAGGTTCAACAACAAACAGTCCTATATGACCCAAAAAAATGTGATGTATAAAGACTTACAAGCCAAAGAAAAGGCATGGGAGGCAGTGGCAGAAGTGGTCGGTATGGATGGTGAGTAGACTTGTCATTTATAAAACACAACATGACAAACGAATAAAGATAATTACGTTGAAGATTTGTTTTTTATTTGTATTGTTCTAACAACATTCTTTGTATAGTCTTACAAGTTGAATAATAATATTTTTTTTATGTTTCAGTATTTTAAATAAATATTTTGTTTATATTACTCACTAAAGTTAGGTTTCATCCGGATAACATTTACATCGCAATAACATAGACAAATACACTTTTACACACAAAATTAAAACATAGCAACAAAATAAAACTACATCAACACACTGACATTCTTTTACAAACATGTTAATCTTACCTCAGTGTAACAGCAAGTCGTTGCTTGGGTCGTTGTAATTTGTTGTTTGTCTTAAGAGCTTGGCTCCAATCAGTGAAAGAATGTGATCCATCTGCTCTGCGCTCATCCTGAAGTATTTTAGGTGGCGGTCACGATCCAGTTGCAATTCTGCCACATGATGGTAATATGTACCATATTGTCTCCTATTCTGGGGTGCGTTTCCCAAAACCATCGTTAGCCAACTAAGGTCGCAAGTTCCGTCGTTACAAACATAGTTCTTTGATTTGCTGTTTCCCAAATCCATCTCTCCAACGAACATTCGCAAACTGCATCGCAAACTTGAGCTCTTGAAACGACACCTCTGGACCTGTAGTTAAAAGCATAGTTCCTGGCTGTGTTCTATTCCCACGTATCCCCCCTATGCCCTATTCATTTAGAACATTCTAACAGTCAAAGCTGGAATTATTAAAAATAAAAAAGCATTAAGTTAATCTCTCTTTAGGTGTAATTTGCTTTCAAAGTATTTTTACAGTTTAGTTTTAGCGAGCTTCATGTTTACAATTGTGCTCCCTTCGCAGTGCACTTTGAAAACATTGATATCATTTTGAACACAGCCTCATGGCGAAAGCTATAGGTATATTTAAAAGCGGAAATTATGTTACAGTACGTCTCCAAAGCTTGTGAAAATAAAAAACATAGCATACGTTAATTCTTTTATTTTATAGTGGGTTATTTATTAAGTTTCTCTGCTGTATATGACATGGGTCTGTTGGTTAGAACTTTCTGCTGTGGTTTGCATGTGAAATTGTATTTTATTTTTTAATAAATAAACAATATCCTAAATAATAATAATAATGATAATAATAATCATCATCATCATCATTAATATTATTAATATTATTATTAAAGTATATATATTTATAATAAATCGCCTCATTATTTATTTTGTTATGATTTATATATGATATTAGAATAGTGTTCGCTTTTGTAAGTGATTTTATGTTTTAGAATAGAATATGTAATGTTCAACTTCTCAATAATATTAGTAAAGCAAACATTGGCCCTATATGTGCCGTTTACTTATATTTTTAATTAATATGGAAAATGAGTGCATGTTTTTACCAAAACTAATATTGGATTTTATTTTAAATGCGTGCTTGTGTAAAACAATATAATTTGCAAAAAGAAACGATGGGGCTGTTCTCTGAAGAAGTTACTCCACCCCGTTTAGAGCATCATTATGACGTTTTGCGTCATAACTAACATAGTTCAAGCGATGGATCTGCGACAGAGAAGCTACGGGTTTTGGGAAACACGCGTCACTACATTGTTCTTTTGCCAAACGATCCATCGCACTATGATAGTTCAGTCGCGAGTTACGTCGTTGTTTGGGAAACGCACCCCTGGTTGACCTGGTGCACCCATAGTCTGCGTCGTAAACCTGTCTTTTTTCTCAATCTCCTTAGTAGCAAATATAGAGCAATTGCCTTTCTTCTATCAACAATACGCACTGCACATAAAATAAACATACGCTGTGTTAAAAAATTAAACACGGTGATTAAAATAGTCTAATAATAAATCAATTCCAAGCAAATTTTATAGGGAACTTACCCATTCTGGGGTGCGCTTCCCAAAACCATCGTTAGCCAGCTAAGGTCGCAAGTTCCGTCGTTACAAACATAGTTCTTTGATTTGATGTTTCCCAAATCCATCGCTCCAACGAACATTCGCAAACTGCGTCGCAAACTTGAGCACTTGAAACGACACCTCTGGAGCTGTAGTTAAAAGCATAGTTCCTGACTGTGTTCTATTCCCACTTATCCCCCCTATGCCCTATTCATTTAGAACATTCTAACATTCAAAGTTGGAATTATTAATAATAAAAAAGCATTAAAGTCATCTCTCTTAGGTGTAATTTGCTTTCAAAGTATTTTTACAGTTCAGTTTTAGCGATCTTCATGTTTACAATTGTGCTCCCTTCACGGTGCACTTTGAAAACATTGATATCATTTTGAACACAGCCTCATGGCGAAAACTATAGGTATATTTAAAAGCGGAAATTATGTTACGTCTCCAAAGCTTGTGAAAATAAAAAAACATAGCATACGTTAATTCTTTTATTTTATAGTGGGTTATTTATTAAGTATCTCTACTGTATATGACATGGGCCTGTTGGTTACAACTTTCTGCTGTGGTTTGCATGTGTCAAATTGTAATTTTTAAAAAATAAATAAACAATATCCTAAATAATAATAATAATAATAATAATAATCATCATAATATTGTTAATATTATTATTAAAGTAAATATATTTATGATAAATCGCCTCATTATTTATTTATATGATATATGATATTAGATTAGTGTTAGCTTTTTTAACTGATTTTATGTTTCAGAATAGAATATGTAATGTTCAACTTCTTAAAGGGTCACGAAACACCAAAACACATTTTTTGAGCTGTTGACAGTCATATATGTGTCCCACGCTGCTATAAACACTATTAGGACACATATATTGCACTAAAGAGTGAAAATAGGTTGTTTTTGCGTTATTTTGAGCAAATTCGTTCTTCCGGTTTAAAACGAATTTTTGAAGCTGCGTCACGGCCATGAGATACTTAGGTGTAAATCCCGCCGCAGAGTGGCTGTCTGTCTTTTCTAGGACGTTCTGACGTATTTGAGTGTGCAGTATTAATTCATGAGAAAGACGTGCTTCAAACCAATCAGCGCGCTCTATTGTGTATGAAGTGAAACTTCATTAATATGCACGATAGCTCCGGAGACTGTTTACCAGTTTACAGCGTTCAGACGGCAGAGAGACGCCACGTTGTGTTGCCAAAACAAGTGAAAGTACAAGAATTTCAAGACAAAAGTCGTAGGTGTTATTAGTGTGTTGCAACGAAGGTTTTGTTTTCATTTTCCCTTTATGGGAGAGCAGCTGGACTCACGTGTGGATTATAGTGCACGCGACACGCGACAGAAACACGTTTGTAAGGAACATTTTTACCCGAGAGCTTTTTCTCATCTGGAAATGGTGAAATCCTGATTTGCCGCTCGTCTTCTTTTAATAAAAAGACACAGCTCCAGTTTGATTGTCTGTCTACAGATTTGGTAAGTGTTTGCAGTGGACTGCCCTTTGTTTAAATGCTGCTCTCCGAGTGTAAACATGTAAACACAACCTATTCCCGTCGTGCAGGATTTTCGCTGCAATTTGTGACAGGATAGTCTATACACACACGGCTTTCTGACGCTACCTACCGAGTACATAAGTTACAGAGAAATGCGGAGGATTTTTTTCTTTTATTCGCCGTATCAAATCAGCCTCTGTGTGTTTGTTTTGCCTGTGAAACTTAGCGCGTGCCCAAATGGAAACTCCCTCCTATGCAAAATCTTATCCTCTTTCCCTCCCCCGACACTCCCACACTTCCAGAGAAGGACACGCCCAACTTTCCTGACTTTTTTTAAAACAGAGGTGTGAAAACACCCTGCTGAGACAGGGGGTTTCGTGGCCCTTTAATAATATTAGTAAAGCAAACATTGGCCCTATATGTGCCATTTACATTTATTTTATTTAATATGGAAAGCGAGAGGATGTTTTTACCAAAACTAATATTGGATTTTATTTGAAATGCGTGTTTGTGTAAAACAATATAATTTGCAGAAAGAAATGATGGAGTTGTTCTCTAAAGTGGTTACTCCACCCCGTTTAGAGCATTATTATGGGCGTTTTACGTTATAACTAACGTGGTTCAATCGATGGATCTGCGACAGAGAAACTAGGGGTTTTGGGAAACACTCGTCACTACATCGTTTTTTTGCCAAACGATGCATCGCACTATGATAGTTCAGCCGCGAGTTACGTCGTTTTTTGGGAAACGCACCCCTGCTCAGTTGCGCGCTACAAACGCTTCCGGTGTAAAAGGACAATGGATGCACGCAGCAAACGCTCTGCCTGCATGCTGCTCACGCAGTGATTTCATGCTCAATTTTCATATTTAAGTTTTATTTGTTAAATAAATAGTACAAGTGATTTTAATTTAAACAATCTTCTTTTCTGGGTTATTAACAGTTATACAGTCGGCGCTACATATATATATATATATATATATATATATATATATATATATATATATATATATATATATATATATATATATATCGCCTATATAGCCTATTCTAAATCAAAATGTACAATATTAATAACAGCAACAACAACAACAAATAATAAGATAGGCCTATGGCGTTGCAATAAAATAGTATTAAGTATCTAATAAATAATAACAATAGGGTAATAGCACACACACACACACATACAGTTGAAGTCAGAATTATTAGCCCCCCTTTGATTTTTTTCTTTTTAAAAATTTTCCAAATTATGTTTAACAGAGCAAAGACATTTTCACAGTATGTCTGATAATATTTTTTCTTCTGGAGAAAGTCTTATTTGTCTTATTTCGGCAAGAATAAAAGCAGTTTTTAATATTCTTAAAACCATTTTAGGGCCAAAATGATTAGCCCCTTTAAGCTATATATATTTTCGATGGTCTACAGAACTAACCATGGTTATACAATAATTTTCCTAATTACCTTAACCTGCCTAGTTAACCTAATTAGCATAGATAAGCCTTTAAATGTCACTTTAAGCTGTAGAAGTGTCTTGAAAAATATCTAGTAAACTAATATTTACAGTCATCATGGCAAAGATAAAATAAATCAGTTATTACAAATGAGTTATTAAAACTATTATGTTTAGAAATGTGTTGAAAAAATCTTCTCTCCGTTAAACAGAAATTGGGGAAAAAATAAACAGGGGGGCTAATAATTCTGACTTCAACTGTATATAAATATAAATATAAGTATATGTGTGCTACCCAAATAATAAGTCTTTGAGAACAGGGTTTCTCAAGCCAGGTGGCGCATTAGACCAGGGGCTCATCTCTTGTGTCCAAAATGCATCACAAACTGCTTGAGAAACTGTTCTACTATGATAATTGATAATGAAATTAAATTATGTTCAATAAAATGTACTTGTGTTAACTAACTGTTTATTCAGTTAAAGATGAATTTGGAACTGTAGGCCTACATAAGCTCCAAACAGCGATTTTTGATTACCTTAATCCGACTAAAGTCATAACTGAACTAAACAGAAATGGAATTAAGACGTGGAGTATGCATATATTAGTGGCATTATTGAAGTAAACACTGCGATCAAACTATTACCGTCATGTAGAACTTTTCGCCATATTTTCCAACAAGATGCACACACGCGGTAGTCAATAAAGGACTGCACACACACACACAGACGTACACACACACATCGCAAAATGTGAAAGTTTTTTTTTCATTCCATTTGGTGTGCGTTATTACAGTTTTTCTCAAATGCTAAAACACATTTCACAAATGCTTCCTCCATTTTTCCCAATGTCTAAACACAACACCCTTTTCTACAGCTACATAAACACAACCACACCTTCTTACTTCAAAACTTAAACTTTCACACCAAAAGAGCAGCTCGAAGCTTTCAAAAATGTAAACACTATACACATCATTACACACTACAGCAAAACAATTAAAAACACAATGCTCATTTTGTGAGAAGGTTCTTTGTTTCATAACTGCCAATACATATTTTTAGAAACTTTACAGTAACAGATCTCCTTAGATCTCTGCAGAGGATTAGGCATTTAGATTTGTGAGTTGTTTATGAAGATTATAAATCTATAGAAAATACTGCATGTACACTACTGTAACAACTCAATGCAAAAACAGAATCTATTGCACACAACAGTACTCTTGAAAACATGATCAGGGTATAAAGTTTTTTTTATTTACTTTATTCACACACACACACACCACAATCACTGTGCGCCATCATGTCGCTGAGCTGCATCGGGCCACATCCCCTCATCCACATAACAGGCTATATTGTCTCTTGCCAGGCAGCCCAGGAAAAATGCCCTGGAATGGCATAAACCTTCTATCTCCAGGATGAGAAGAACTTCTCTATAGGGTTCAGAAAACGGGAGTAGGGTGGCAGACAGACGTTTACTGTAAAAAGTGGTTACTCTTGGTGGTGAACCACTCACTGATTTGGTTTGTTCTGTGGATGCGGACATTGTCCCAAATTATCACATAAATGTGATGTGCGGGCCCAGGATGTTGTTGTTGCCAGTCCAGGAGGATGTCTCTTAGCCCCTCTAGGAAGGTGAGGAGATGTTGGGTGTTGTAAGACAACAACTTGGGGCTTGTTGGTGGACAAGCCCCTCCGAACACATGACCGCACAGAGTAATATTGACATGGTCAATGACTGTTGCTCGCATCTCGCCTGTAATGATGGTGCGATGTTGTCTTGGGGGGACCTTCTTCTCTCCCTCCTGGACCTTCTCCTCTTCCTTGTTGGCCTCTTCCTCGTTGGCCTGCTCCTCTTCTTTCATGGCCAGCTCTTCTCCCTCCTTTGACTCAAATTCCCCTGACTCTGCCTTTCTCCATTGTGTTTGTTTGGAATCTTCAGCAAACTGTGCACTCTGAACTTGCTTTTATACATGTGGTCACAGCATTAGCAACAAGTGACTTCAATTTTGAGGCATTGTGTGTAATGAATGATGCCAGGTGTGTTCATTGTGTTCAAATATTGCTGACTGTGGCAAGCATTTTGCATCACATGAGCTTTCATTTGAGAATTTGTGCAGAGTTCTTTTGCAACTTGTGTTTTAGCAAGGAAAAATGTGTTTAGATTTATGAGAATGGAGGATTGTGTTTTGTGAATTGTGTCTTCATGTGAAATGTGTTTATGATATTGGGAAATGATGGCTAGATTTAGAAAATGTGTTTAGACAACTGGTCATTTGGTTTAGAGGATTGGCTTTTGTGTTTTAGCATTTGAGAAAAACTGTAAATTCCATAACACTTTCACCAGTTCTTACTCCTTATTTGCGTCTAATACCCATGCCATGGCGCATAAATGAAATGTTAGTGAGTTAAAGTGAAACTGCCGAACTGCAGTTAAAGTCAGGCATCCTGCTGATTTGATTCAGACAGCTCACCGGTTAGGTATACATCCATGCTAAATTATCAAGATGAAAGTCATCATAGCTTGCATAGAATAGACCCTGCTCCCAACCCAACTTTGAAAATAGATTAATGGCGATATTTTTTTATCGCCCGATAAAAGTTTTCTGTTAACGCAGCATGTTAATGCTGATAACGGCCCACAACTAATAATTATACATTATATTATTTGTAATACAACTTTGTCCTTTAATACAAGCAGAATTCACATGCTGTGTTCACACGCTCAACAGAAAGCGTTGCAATTGGCTCTAAAAATGTCAGCACTGTTCACTGTTGAGTGATGCGGACGCTGAAGAATGCACTGTAACAGTAATAAAGTACGCATTGTGCAGCTATCACAGCTGAACCGTGATAGACGCCGTGGAAAAACTCGCTCTACAGACACACTCATGTCAGGATTCACAAGTATCGCTTTAATATCGATAGATGAGAGGAAAAGTTACCTTACAAACATGCCAGCAGTTTAAAGATCCAAAGTGTGGGGAGTCAACGGATCTTTCCAGAACAGTACAAATCACACACCATAAGATTGAATGGTTCCTACATGTCTGAGTTTTGATTTCAATTTCAAAGCAACCCACAGGCACGCAGCAAAAGTCTATCCACAGAACCACTTGCCATTTGCGATCTCACAACTCTGTCCTAATTAACTATACGTCTTGAAACAATAGAGGCTACACTCAAAGACCCCCCCAAACCGGTTTTTGACAGCGCTCAACAAACCCCTGTTGTTTCACGCCTGCAAATGGCGTGTGCGAGGGAATACACAGCTCAGGCAGCCACAAAAGCAATCAGAAACTTCCAGAGTTTAAACGGACTTTCAATTAAACTGTGTTTATTTGAGTAATGTATGCTTATTTTAAGTTTCTGTAGGTATTTGTGTACATGTTCCATGTGTTTAACGTAACCGTTATGGATAGGTAATGAGTTATAGCCGCTGCTGTTGCATGAAATCTACAGAACGTTTGTGAAACATTCCATATTTTGAATTGATTGAAAGCTTGGAAAGTGTCAAATGCATTGGTTTATATGAAGAAACCATACTAGTAAAAATGTCCATGTTATAAACCGTTATTTTAATAGCTTCTGATCAAAGGCAGGTAATGCCTTTTGATTCTCACATGATGTGCTAACCTAGAGGAGGGAATGGGGTGTGACCCCACCCCGCAGCTTCTCTTATTGGACAATCCCCGTGTAGGCCACACCTATGCCCAAGCCTATAAACTATGAACAAGGAAATTTTTTTTTTTCGTCTTTTGCCGTGTTTTTGCCGCTCGTCATCGTCGTCGCTGCCTGAACGTTGCTCTTTTTTTTACTTGTTTTGTATTGAATTGTATTTTTACTATTCTGCCACCATGAAAGACAGACAACTCCTTCCACTAAGATTTTGAACTGGAATATGGATTTATTGTTACCACCACTTCAAATGTATGCGGAACAGGGTAAAACTGAAATGCAAAGAGAAAACAAATATAATGAAAATATTACTGCAAAATCGAAAGAGATGTACATACAGTAACACTATAATGAAAATCCTCAAAAAAATATTTCAGTACATAGAGACAAAGCTTTTATAAGTGATTGCAAAATGAATAGATAGATGAAAGTGAGACCGTGTGGCTAACAGCATTAACTGGATGTCACAAAAAGTGCAGAAAGGGTGAAATGTTACTTATTTTTACAATGCTAAGATTAGCAGAACAGTACAACACAGTGGAGTAAAAGTGAACTACACAGGAACCAGCACAATGACCCTTCAGAAATCATTCTAATATGCTAATTTGTTTGATGTAGTTTATATTGATATGCCACCTACAAATTGTGTGATGCAACGAGATATCAAATTGAACCCAATCAATAGCATGATAATCATAACCGAACCGTGAGACCATAGGTTCACAGCCCTACTTATTGACTCATTAATGAATAGAAGATCAAGTTCTGCATTTACTTCAAAATGTCATCATCTGAGAACAAAATCTGCATGTACTCAATCATCAAGATGCTCAAGCAGGTCTGCAGTTAGTGTAGAAGCATTGAAGGTCCATGCGAAGGCAGAAGCTGCACTAACAAGAGCCATGTATGCACAAAAAGAGATAGAAGTGAAAGTAATGCAAGCTCAAGTACAAGTTCAGCTTAAAGTGGAGGAGGCTCATCTGGAGGCTACACTAAATGCATTACATTAAGAAAGAGAGGCAGAAGCAGCTGCAGCTGAGGCATCAGTGTTTGAGACCTCAGCAGATATTAGGGTTACAGATCAACTCTGAGAGTCAAGAACCTCATTCTTCACATGATTCTCTACAAAGAAGTAAAAATAAGTTGAAAACCAGCAAAAATATAAAAAGGTTAGATGCCAGAGTTTTCAGAAACCACTGAACACAAGCCACCATGATGATTTGGATGCATACATTTCTGATCTAAAGCAATTTTACTAAAATTCTATCATGAAAAATGTCCCTAATACAAATATATATTGCACATAAAATCTTCATAAATTATTTCAGTACTTAGAGACAAAGCTTCTATAAGTGATTACAAAATGAATAAGATAGATGAAAGTCTGAGATACCGTGTGGCTGTCAGCTTCAACTGGATGTCACAAAAGGTGCTGAAAAGTTGAAAGGTCACCTATTTTCACAATGCTAAGATTAGCAGAACAGTACCACCCAGAGGTGAAAAAGTGAACTACACAGGAACCAGCCCAATGACCCTTCAGAAATCATTCTAATATACTAATCTGTGACGCAGTAGGTAGTGCTGTCACCTCACAGCAAGAAGGTCGCTGGTTCGAGCCTCAGCCGGGTCAGTTGGCGTTTCTGTGTGAAGTTTGCATGTTCTCCCTGCGTTTGCGTGGGTTTCCTCCGGGTGCTCCGGTTTCCCCCACAGTCCAAAGACATGCGGTACAGGTAGTGTTACCACTTTTAATACAAAAAAAAGGGAAGCATACTGCAGCGGGGGCCACGTCCCCAATCACAGGCCCAAAGCATGCCAGTGGTGGTAAATCGCAACTTAAAATATGTTTTCAGGAAAGTATGAACATTTGGACATTAAAATAAACTGTCCTTTATTGAAATCTGTGTAAACCGATCAGATGCAGTCAGTCTTTCTCTTTTACAACTCTGCAGCACTGTTATAGCTGATGTTATGTTTAATAGTGTGGTACACCTGCATTAACTCAGCTGCTGTAACCTAGAGAAGAGGAGAAAATACTAATGAACCTAATTTTAAAGGGTGGTATTGATAATTGAGATTTGGCTAAAATATTTGTCATTATTTGCAGTAACACCTATCCAAATATGGAAACAGCACATACATGAAGTAGCTACAAACATTAGCTAGTAAAGTTTTCAAATAGCCTATTTCTTATTTTAAAGTATGGAAAGTTGCAATTTACTAGTTTATTTTCTTTACATGGGCATTATGTTTATTAATTTAATAAATGTAATGTTTCATGTAATAAATTAATGCGTATGTGCCTGACTTAATCTTAACAAGAAAATCATAATATTACATTGGACCTTGATCCACTTACATTGTATTTACAGAATTTTTACAAATTACAATTTGTGACCCAGTGTGTGAAAACCAGGCCAAATCTAATTCTGAGAGAAAGTTTGATTGTAGCCATTCATTTCACTGTGATTTCAGTTGTTGATATGGTTTTACTCAGTTAATATTAAATACATATATTTTTTATTATTTTCACACACTGTTCTTTATTTTATGTAGAAAACAGTACATTACAAAAATGGAGCTGGATTTTCACAGACTGGGTCACTGTCATTACCATGTCTGCTTCGGGAGAGACTTGGGGTACAAAGAACTCTGACTGCATTGATTTTTGTGAGCTCTGTCATTGCGGGAATGCTGCTCTCCGGAGGCAAGTTGTCGCACATCCTGCATGAGCCACAGGAGAACGCTTTCCGACAAATCGTGCAGTTGGCTTGATAAGAATTTCTACCAATGTGCAGCCAGGTATTTGTTTACTAACACTCTCTGCGGTACTTTTGCAGCCGCTTGCGTTTAAACTCTAAAACTTTAAGACACGGGGGTTACCTGGAGAAGCATCTGCCATTAGGCTACTCTCTGTCAAGACTTGACAGACTCTGCTTAAAAGACACGCCCTCCTCACTGGACAAAGACCAATCAAACTGACAATGACATCAAGTATTACCCAATCAAAAGTAGGAAATGAGGCATCTTCATATAATGCGTGTGGAATGATTTGTATGAAAATCTACTTTAAAAAAATGATAAAAAATACAGGACAAAACCCCGTCCTGTATTGATTCAAAACGGGACGCGCAATTTCATTCACAAATACAGGACGATTCCGTATTTTAAAGGACGGGTGGCAACCCTAGGTACAGGTGAATTGGGTAGGCTAAATTGTCCGTAGTGTATGAGTGTGAATGAGAGTGTATGGGTGTTTCCCAGAGGTGGGTAGCAGCTGGAAGGGCATCCGCTGCGTAACACGTGCTGGATAAGTTGGTGGTTCATTCCGCTGTAATAAAGGATTAATAAAGGGACTAAGCCGAAACGAAAATGAATGATACTAATCTGTTAGATGCAGTTTTTATTAATATTAACAATAATAAAATTAATAATTGGGAATACTATAATATTAACACTATAATGACAGTGTTAGTGTTAATGACAGACAGTGTTAATGACTATGGCGACACTATAATATTACTTGCCTTGAATTAAGTCTGGAAAGGAAAAAAAAACAAGTGGAGGAGTGAGTCCAAAATCTAAAAGATAAGAGAAAGGAATAAAAAAAAAAAAAAAATATATATATATATATATATATATATATATATATATTTTCAAGAGTTCATTGACGCTGAGGTAAATGCAGGAGTACAGGAGTTTGACAAATTTCAAATATATTATATTGCACGCAACACCCCGGACTCATGAGAAAGAAGTGTGCACTCATCACAGGTAAACTATTATTATCTTTCTTCTTTTATATTACTATAGATAAAATTAAACATTTAAAAAATATAATGTTTTTGGCATTTCTTAGTGTCCTTTAACAGATTCCACTCAGACTGGCACCACAACTAGTTTACTAACGCAGCATGAAGAAAAAGCCCCTACAATCCTGAGAGAACACGAAGAGACAAAGACGCTGTCTATTTCCTCAAGAAAGATTCTTGTTAAAGTTGCTGTCAGTGACCTTGTAGAGAAACATAGATTGTGAGTATGTGGTTTGTTTATTCCATGTAAGGTGTTTGGTCCGTGTACCTTCCGTTCATTTGATTATTCCTTTTATTCTGGAAAACGAAACATCAGAAAAACAGTAAATATTTTGTTTTTCTGTATATTCTGTAGGCACAAAAAAACGAAATCTCATCTGTTATTCTGCTTATTAACTTAAAACGGAAAATTAAAACAAACACAAAACAAAAACGAAATAATGAGTCAAAAAACTGTTTATTTATTCGTTTGATTAAAAAAACAAACACAACGTGTGGGCGTGCATGAGAACGCCCCCTATTCTGCCCATTGGTCAATAGCCTGTAGTCCTCTGCTGCTATGGATGCTTTGCCAATTGCCATAACATTGTATCCTAAGTGTGCTGAGAAGACTAACGCCACAAAGTTTTAATGAAAGTTTAGCTATAGATTGCTGGTTTTATTCTCTACCTTAGATATGTATTATTTCAAGCGTAGCCTGTTTAAACTGAGTGTAAAGTATAGCGCATGTCGATGCATTCTCATTCGTTCTCCGCTGCTTGGTATCTAAGTCTGCGCAACTAAATAAAACATTATAACAAAAATATTTCTGCAATAATTTCTGTACATCACGTTATAGGAGTTCCGCAGATGAAAGATATGTTCCTTTAAATATTAGTCAGGTAAAAATAGCCTATTGGAAGGAAGGAATTAAATGCAATTTATATGGTGTAGGCCTATTTATTTAGGCTACTGTGTATTTCCATACACCAAAAGCGCCTTTTTAATCAATGTTTTGTTTGCTTTTTCTGTTTAGAATAGCATGAGCTTTTAACTGTCATTTATAAGGGAAGCATAAGGCTATTCTTAACTTTAGATGAGCTCACAAAACTATGAATAAAGCATCTATTAACATACAGATTAACAGCCTGAAAAATAAGATCTATAAATGTTCATTTTAATAGTTTAATTGGTTGTCATTTTAGTTGCCTTAACCAATCATGCTAATGCAGTCTGCTAACAATTTATGTATTATGAACATTGTGGACATATATTCCATCATTTATTCTCTACCTGCTGCTCCCCTTCTTTGGAATTTTATTATCTGAGATTATTGTATAAAATAAAAGTGAAACTAGTATTTAAGTGAATTGAGTGTTTGAACTTTGTTTGGTTATTGTGGCTTAAAATAAACAAATTATTTTGTCCAGTAAAGAACTTGTGTTTTGTGTTCTGAATACTGCCCGTTTTGTGGGGTGGTTTATATTAAATATAAAAAGATAATGAATGCCTCAGCAAATTATAAGGTTTATTATGCAGTTTTAATAATTAGAAAGCAGCAGATTTAATAAATATAAGGTTGCATATATTATTATTAAGAATAAAATATGTTTATTATTAGTTTTTTATGTTTGTGTTTTTATTGGTGTCTCTATCAGGTCGCTATTCGTCACGGGTTTTGATACACACTCATGTCCAGTAGATGGCAGGAATTCACTTTTCAAGTGGTTTTGGCTGTCACCAATAAACAGGCTAATGCACCAAAATGCTGGATGCCAGCCACCATAAAAATATAAGTAGTTATTAAACAGAACAAAGCAGTGTCCTGAGGATCTGATATATATATATATATATATATATATATATATATATATATATATATATATATATATATAGCTGGTTTGTGGTGGTTAGCTTAATCAACGTGCCACGTTTTTGTTTTTTTTTGTATATGCTGAATGTTTAACAATCAAAATGATACCATAATCTTGCAATTATGACATCCACATCGTAAAAAACAGGAAAAGTATAATAATTATAATAATAAAAAAACAAGAAGAAGAAGGGTATATGCTACATTAATATTTACAATAGACAGAAGTTTACTTGTTTGAGTATATTCTATAGTTCTGGTTGCTTAGGTTAGGTTAGTTATGTTAGCGATTTTATTAAAAGTAATTAAAACTCAGCATTGTAATATTTTTCATAACTGTATTGGTGTGTAAACGAGCACAGTTTATCCATCAGGAAAGTTAATCGAAATAAAAATACATTCAAAGAAAATAGCATAAATAAAATGCATAATCTATTAGCCTAACTATAGAAGTTGATAATTAATTTGATCTGGAAATTAAATTTAGTCTATTTTTGTTATTTATTTGTCACTAGCAGAGATTCTTAAGCACAATACAGTATGTATTGGCTTTGACTCTATCCAGTCAAAATACAATTTCTAAGATGATTGGCCAACAGCAAATAATTAAAGAAGAATAACCATGTTCGCGGGTAACATCAGCGTGTACTGGACTCCGATGGTACTTTTCGCAGCGGAATGGAGCATTTATCATCGTTATCTTTTGTGCTCTTTACCTCAGCTAAAAGAGTCACATTGAGGGAGGTGGAGCCTCATGATGGTGGAGAATATTTAAAAAATTTTCCAGGTAGGTCGGTGAACCCACATAGCTGACATAAGAACACCACTTTATCAGTTTATTTTAGGCCGTTTAACGTTACACGACGTTTTCGTACTAAAACAGGAAATTTTTATGCATTTATTTGTTCATTTATAGGACAACTGTGTTTTTAAAAATGAAAATGTATATATCTGTAAACGCTAAGTTACAAAGTTTTTGAAAATGCATAAACCAATATATGAAAACATGACGTTCTGTGCATGCATGGCATGCGTTCAGGGTTGTGTAGATCAAAGCAAAGAATATACTGGCGCGATTTCACAAAATGCGACGAGCCGCTGACTGACGGTATGTCATCACTTTGAGGCTATGGTTCTCTAAAGAACAAAAATACTACTTAATACAATTTATTGAAGGAGCTTATTTAGTTATTTTTAGGTTGGTGAATCTAAAATCAGACATTTGATTGTAGTTGATTTCTTTTACTAGTATGTGCCAAAAAAAAAAAAAAACAATATCCAAGAGAATTGTTTAATTAGTTTATTTCAATTCTTTTTTTCTTTTTTTTTTTCAAAAAGTAAAACTTGTTATATTAGTTAACTACACACAAAGTGAAATATTTTAAGCATTTTTTTCAATTGTAATAATTATGGATTAAAGATTTATCTGAAGATTAATTGCTTTTTATAGGTAAGCACCCAGAGCCTGTACCTCAAAGATGATGCAAATGTGGCACTGTTTCCAAGGTCAGATGGCTACTTTAGCATATTCGATCTCAGAGACAAAGCCCACTATGAGGTCCATGGTTGTCCTACAGGTACAAATGACAACGATGCTGCCTCTGGACCAACTCCATCCACAAGCAGCCAGTTTCGTTTCTCAAGGCCTTGTACCTCTGCGAGTCCCTCACTGCCACCCAGGGCAGTTTTGACAGACCGCAATGCAGTTGAGATACTAGACTCTAAAGGAACAAGAAGTGCTTCAGTAAAAAAAAAAAAAATCACCTTTATTTACCATGTAATCAAGTTGTCAGATTTTTTTTTTTTTATGCATTCACATGTCAAGTCTCACAAATAACTTGTATACATACATACATTCTGTGTACTCATTTAGGTTCCTTTTACTGGAAGCAGAACTCAAGAAAAATCGTGGCTGTACGGCAGACAGATTTTCAAGGCAAGATTAGCCTTAAATAAACAAAGCTGATTGACTGAAAGTCATTTTTTTATTAGTGTTTTATTTGCTACTATACCAAATCCAGTCTTATTTCAAGTGGTAATCACTGCAGAGCCACATGGGCATAGCTGAGCTCCAGTTCCTTTTTGTAAAGTAAGAATTTACAATCACAGTACATTCTAAAGAAAATTTAAAACGCATTTTGAAAAAAGAAAACAAAAAGCAAAAGAAAACAAACAGAAAAGGTTTATACATCACATTAATACAGTTTATACGTTAAAGAAAAAAATTATATAACTTACAAATTTCAGTTGTTTTTAAAGCCTTATTATATATATAATTCTTGTGGGATTATCGGAATACAGTATTTACTTAAGAACTCAGAATAAGAAAGTAAATGACCATTATTATTAAAAAGTTGAGAAACTAAGTAAATATTGTTTTTAAACCAATTAGGAAAATATATAGATTTATTTTTATAACAAATATCATGGTTATTCCAGATATAATACCTATGGGACTGAAGTTGTGTTTATATATTAGATGCCATGCCAATAATTCTTGGGAATACTTGGGAATCTCATTCCAAAGGGAAATTCAAAAACTGCCTCAACCAATTTATCTTGAATGTATTATTCATAGAAAAAAAAATCAAGAAAGTTTAGCCCCTCAAAATCATAACTGTTTATAATAAAAGATTTTTTGATATAGTGTCTTTTGTTTTTCCAAAGAAAGTCAAAAAGTATTCTATCAACCTCAGCACAGAAAGACTCACAAACAATGAGAGAGCAGGATATGTTACTCTCAAAATATCTTCAGCTTTGTCAAGGAGTGCCCTCCCTCTTAAAGATAAGTCCTTTTGGAGCCAGGAATTATTTTTTTTTTTGGTTTTGGCAATTACTGAATAAAAATTTAATTTACCTCTAATATTGTCATCTTTGTAAATAGTTATTTATAAGTAGCATACTTGAGATTTAACAGGGATATTAAAAAGAGAAGAGGCCGAGCAGGACTTTATAGCAAGCAGCTTGCATTTGTCTAAATTTAAAGTTAAGCCAGAAGATTTTGAAAACATTTTAATAGAATTAATAGCATGAGGGATCTGTGATTCATCCTTCAAAAAAAGAGTGGTGTCGTCTGCTAATTGGCTTATGAAAAAATGTTTATCAGCTAAATTAATGCCTTGTAGACTACTGTTCAGCAAATAAGAGGTAAGAAGTTGAGATGCTATTACAAAAAGGTAAGGTGAGACTGGACAACCCTGACGAACTCCTCTAAAAACTTCAAATCTAGGCGACGTACCAGATTTAAGATTAATAGAGCAGGTAGCATTTTTTATAAAGTGCGTATGAACTTACAAAAGAATTCACAAAAGTTAAACTTGTGCAATGATTGTAAAATAAAATTGTGCTCAAGAGAATCAAAAGCTTTATAAAAATAAAAAAAGAATAAAACTCTCCTCAACTAATTCTGCATAATCTAACAAATCTAAGATGAGACGATTATTATTAGAAATGCGTGTTTTAGGGATAAAACCTGTCTGTGTTTCATCTATGATTGTGCCCAGCACACTTTTAAACCTATTGGCCAATATTAAAGCTAATATTTTAGACCAACAAAATTTAAGAGACAAATTGGATGTCAGTTATCTATAAAAAGAATGTCTTTCTTTGGTTTGGGAATTAAAGTGAGTAAGCCTTGTGATAATGTCGAAGGGAGTGCATCAAATTCAATGCTTTCTAAAAACATTTGAATAAAAAGGTGCTAAATCTTGAGCAAACATTTTGTAAAATTTGGCCGTCAGCCCATCAGTACCTGGGGATTTGTTATTTTTAAGGGCTTCAATAGACTCCATTATTTCAGCAACAGTTATGTTTCTATCACATTTTTTCTTTCTCATTTACAGATAAAGTCTTAGTCCTCTTTAAAGATTGAAAAAACAACTGTGCTGAATCATCACAATATTTAGATTTATAAAGATTAGTATAGAAATTTGCACAAAAGGTAGCAATTTGTTTAGGGTCGGAAGGCTCGGTTTCATTAATATTCAAGGAATTAATAGTTACATTTCTAGAATTATTCTTTTCCATCCTAAAGAAGTAAGCTGTACTTTGCTCACCCTGCTCAAGCCATCTTCTTCTAGATTGGATAAAAGAGCCTTCTGCTCTGTATTTATATATTAAGTCTAACTTAGTTTGCAATGCAGCAAGTTCTTGAAATGTTGCTTCTGATAGACCATCCTGAACTTTATGAAAGGATGATATTTTATAAACAATAGCCTCCTCTTCTTGCTTTTTAAGTTTAAAATTTCTTCTGGGCAAATTTCCTAGCACATTTGCCAGTTTCATGTTTAAGAAGTTCCCAGGTCAATCCATATTTGTTTTCTTTTTTCGCTTTGAGCCAGTAGTATTTAATTAAAAATTTAATTTTTATCCTGGATTGATCATGTCTAAGCAATGAGGAGTTAAGCTTCCAATAAGATGCTCTGGGGCCTGAGAATATATTGTCTGATGAAAGAGGGGACTGAAGAAGAATGGCCTTATGATCAGTTAGAGGAGAGGGAAGAATGCTAATAATATATATATATTTCTGTTTCACAGACGCAGAGATGAGGAAGGAAAACTGGATACTGTGTTGGAGAAAGTTGAAGACGTTGTCTTGGCTGCTCAGGGTTTATCTGAGGTGACCACTGCCATCAAGGAACTGTCTGACCAGGTCCATCGAAACAGGAAGACTACACTGATCTTTTCTGAAGAACAATCTCGAAATGTGAGGGATTTCTTCTGGTGTGCAGAGGTCAGTATGGAATAAAAAATAACAGCCTTTATGCACACAGCACTGTATAAAACATTGTTACCATATAACTTTGACTTTTTTTTCATTAGTTGAAATGTTTAGCGTTAACCTGAAAAGTCCTTAATTAAATATTTATACTTCATATTTTCTATCAGCCTGAGGACAGCTCCACACAATGCTGCTAGATGTCACTAATTCATGTAATCTTCTCATTTCAGCATCCATCCATGAAATAAAATTTGTAGATGCAGAATTTTGTAGTTATCTAATAAACTCTTTACTCCAATGTAATAAGCTACTAGTCAGTCAATAATTTTAATTGTTTCAAGTCATTAATGTGTTTAAATGCCATAAAATTGTTTAAATCCACTTCAGTTTGCAGATAGTGTTGCATAGTGTCTTCGCATCCGTCTTCTGCAGGTGAAGCGGTGCCGTTGTCCTCCATGTGGGGACGAAGGACACCGGGCTCCGCCAGTCGGAGATCCTGAAGAGGGACTTCAGGACCCTCATCGAGATGGTTCGACACACCTCGCCCGCCACGCAGATCATCGTTTCTGGACCGCTACCTACTTACTGCAGAGGAAATGAAAGGTTCAGTAGACTTTTTGCTCTGAATGAATGGCTATTAACATGGTGAGAAACTGCTCTTTGCCAATAACTGGAATCTTTTCTGGGAGCGTCCTAGGCTTTTCCGTCCTGACGGGCTGCACCCTAGTCGAGTTGGAGCTGAACTGCTGTCGGACAACATCTCTAAGATGCTTCGTTCTGTCTGACTAGTAAGTAAAAATTCACATTTTATCCATATAGACTCTTGTTCATCCCACTTAAATTACAGTAATTCTTGTCTAGCTTACCCCATAGAGACTGTGTCTGTTCCTCGTGTTATTAGATCAACAATTAAACGTACTGTGTGCTCTAGAAAAAATCTATTAAGAATAAAAGCTGAAAATCCAATAAAACATGATTATACAAACTTTGTAAAGCTTGGTCTCCTAAACATAAGGTCACTAGCACCTAAAACGCTTATCATAAATGAAATAATAACAGATAACTATCTAAATGCACTCTGTCTTACTGAAACCTGGCTGAAACAAAATGACTATATCAGCTTAAATGAAGCAACTCCTCCAGGATTTGCATATAAGCATAAGGCTCGTCAAACCGGTCGCGGTGGTGGAGTTGCAGCAATATTTAGTGATATTCTTAATGTTAATAAGAAAAATGGAATTATGTTTAACTCCTTTGAGGTATTAGCTCTTAATGTTATGCTACCGGATATTATGCAAAAACCTATGTTATCTTTCGCTATAATCACCATATATAGACCCCCAGGACCCTATGTCAATTTTCTAAAAGAGTTTTCTGATTTTATTTCTGACTTACTAGTTAAAACTGATAAAATACTAATTGTAGGAGACTTTAACATCCACGTAGATGACTCAAATGATACACTAGGGCTCGCCTTTATGGATCTACTACATTCACTTGGGATAAAACAAAATGCTGTTGGTCCAACCAATCGCTTAAAGCATACATTAGATCTAATATTGTCTTATGGAATTGAGGTCTTTGATGTAGACATTATACCACAAAGTGATGATGTTACGGACCACTACCTCTTGCTATATAAGCTGCGTTTACCTGAAATTAGCAGATCTGCACCAATATACCGCCCTGGTAGGACTATCGTTCCGTCCACCAAGGATGAATTCATAAACAACTTACCTGATCTTTCTTTATTTCGAAATACACCCGCAAACGCAAATGACCTTGACGTAGAAACCAGCAGTATGGATGCCATCTTTACTAGCACACTTAATACAGTGGCACCCATCAAATTAAAAAAGGCTAGAGAGAATAAAACTGCACCATGGTACAATAATCATACTCGCACTCTCAAAACGGCTCTGGAACGTAAATGGAAAAAAACTAATTTAGAGACTTTTAGAATTGCGTACAAAGACAGTATGTCCAGCTATAGGAGGGCTCTTAAATCTGCCAGGGCCGAGAACCTCCGTAAACTGATTGAAAATAATCATAACAATCCGAGATTTTTATTTAACACCATTGCTAAACTAACAAATAATCGATCATCTTTGGAACAAAATGTCCCACCGCAAATTAGTAGTGATGACTTCATGAATTTTTTCAGTAATAAAATAGAACGCTTTAGACAGAAAATAGAAGATGTTAAACTTTCTGCACCACCTTATACTCCAGATCCAGTAAACATTCAACTGAATCAAAATAACCTACAATGCTTCAAAACCATAGAACAGGAAGAGCTAGATAAAGTTATAAATAGCTCCAAATCAGCTACATGTATGTTAGATCCAATTCCAACAAAATTACTGAAAGAATTTATACCTATTATAGGAGAACCTTTCCTTAATGTTATCAACTCTTCTTTATCTTTAGGCCATGTTCCAAATCCTTACAAGCTAGCTGTTATTAAACCTATTATTAAGAAACCACAACTGGACCCGAGAAACTTAGCTAATTATAGGCCTATTTCAAATCTTACGTTTATGTCTAAAATACTAGAAAAAGTTGTTTCTACCCAATTATGCTCCTTTCTGCAGAAAAACAACATTTTTGAAGTGTTTCAGTCAGGTTTCAGGCCTCATCACAGTACAGAAACCGCATTAGTAAAAATAACCAACGATTTACTCTTAGCTGCTGACCAAGGGTGCATCTCACTATTAGTTCTACTTGATCTTAGCGCCGCATTTGACACCATTGACCACAATATTCTCATAGACCGCTTAAATTCTACAGGTGTCTAAAAACAGGCTCTTGAATGGTTTAGGTCATACTTAGCAAACCGTTACCAATTTGTGAATATTAATGGACAGCTTTCACAAGTCAGGCCAGTAAAGTACGGGGTCCCTCAGAGATCAGTTTTAGGCCCCTTGCTGTTTACAATATACATGCTTCCCCTGGGGGACATTATTAGAAAACACGGGATCAGCTTTCATTGCTATGCAGACGATACTCAATTATACATTTCAACTAAACCTAATGAGATGTCTGAACTGTCTAAGCTAACCGAGTGTATCAAAAATGTTAAAGACTGGATGACCAACAATTTTCTTCTCTTAAACTCAGACAAAACAGAATTATTACTTATTGGGCCTAAATCCTATACACAGCAGTTCTCACAACTGGACCTGCAACTAGAGGGATACAAAGTTAGCGTTAGCTCTACTATAAAAGATCTGGGTGTCATATTAGACAGCAATTTAACTTTCGAAAATCATATATCCCATGTCACAAAAACTGCTTTCGTTCATCTGAGAAATATTGCTAAATTGCGAAGTATGCTATCCATATCAGATGCAGAAAAGCTAGTTCATGCTTTCATGACTTCTAGGCTAGATTACTGTAATGCTCTGTTTGCTGGTTGCCCAGCATCCTCTATTAACAAACTCCAGCTAGTGCAAAATGCAGCTGCCAGAGTTCTTACCAGATTTAGAAAATATGATCATAACACCCCAATTTTATCCTCCTTACACTGGCTGCCTGTTAAGTTTCGTATTGAATTTAAAATATTACTCCTTACCTATAAAGCTTTAAATAATCTAGCTCCTGTTTATCTAACCAACCTCCTGTCTCGCTACAACCCAACCCGTTCTTTACAATCTCAAAACTCTGGGCTTCTGGTAGTACCTAGAATATCAAAGTCGAGTAAAGGAGGCCGAGCCTTCTCATTTATGGCCCCTAAACTCTGGAATAGCCTTTCTGATAATGTTTGAGGCTCAGACACACTCTCGCTCTTCAAAACTAGATTAAAGACCTATCTTTTTAGCAAAGCATACACTCAGTGCACTACATAGCGGTATGACGCATGATGTGCCCCACACATGATTTTGGTTCTCGTTTATATACACTATGAACAGCAGCTACGCTAATTATTCTCCCTATTCTGTATTTCCACCTGGGGGTACTCATCTCGAGGCCCTCGGACTATGCCACTGACGCGATCCAAGACCAGCGACGAGATCCGAAGGTTTTCTGGACCAGGCCATATCCTGAGCAGCTGCTGTGGTGGTCATTGTGGAGTGAGAGCATGAGACTGACTCCTGTGATGCTCCAAGGACAGACGAGTCTTCGATGAGGTCCAGCTTCCTGCGCCTAGACTGCAGCTCTGCACAAGACGTTTGGCCATACGGGAAATGGTCGTGCCCAACTGAGCCAGGTTTCTCTCAAGTTTTTTTTAAATCTTCGCTTTCGCCAATTGGTGAAGTTTTTTCCTCGCCGCTGTCGCCACTGGCTTGCATGGTTCGGGATCTGTAGAGCTGCGCATCGATGGATTTGCTATTCAGTGTTTGGAATCTCAGTAGTGATTATTAACCCACACTGAACTGAGCTAAACTGAACTTAGGGTGCTTTCACACCAGTGAATCGATTCAGTTGTTCCGAAACAGGGATTAAAATTGTTACATTGTTGCTCTTTGTTGTTGGCGCGGTTCGCTTTCACACTGCAAAGTTTCTAAACGGACCAAAATAGCTAAAACAAGTCACGTGTGAGTAAACTCTCCTTATATTGGTCAGAGTTTCATGGTTTATTTAGCAGAGTCCCGCTCAGCTGTCGGGGGTGGTTTGGTGGTGTTTGACAGCGTGCGCGCGACATGTCTGAAGAGCGAGGAGGGGAGGGGTGATGAGAAGGGTGCGCGACGTATTTTGAGGACCGGGAGGAAGACGCGCGATTATCAGTCGTTTGCGGGCATCTGGGAGTCTCTGTGCATTTGCGGGATACTCCTGGAACTTCCGGGAGACTTGGGATGTCTGGAATGACTCATATAACCTACTCATAGTCATAATTCTTTCTTCATATAGCCATATGCCTATTACATATCCATAAAACACTGTGATATAACCGGGCTCGGATCGTATCGCTTTCTCACTACAATCGATCCGCTCTAGGGTTCGTTTCAATCGAGCCGAGACCACCTCATTCAGGCGGTCTCGGAGCGATTGCTTTGGCGCGATTCCGAGCGCGATTGCCCTGTTCACATATGCCAAACGAACCGCGCTAACTGGGCAAACGCGCCACGTTCCGGAACAAAAGTCTAGGTGTGAAAGCACCCTTAAACTCTGAAAACTGAACTGACACTGTTTCAATTCACTATAATCATCCATGTGAAGCTGCTTTGACACAATCTACATTGTATAAGCGCTATACAAATAAAGATGAATTGAATTGAAGTGAATCTGGACCTAAACTTAGGAACAGCCTTCCAAGCACAGTTCGGGAAGCAGGCACACTCTGTCAGTTTAAAACTAAATTAAAGACACATCTCTTTGCATTAGCATACACATAAAACACAAATGCTGTTGAAGTCCAAATCCTCTAAAGGATTATTAGTCTGCATTATTTAGGGCAACCGGAACTGGGAACACTTTCCAAAAGACATTATACTGTAATTTGAACGCCATCTGCGCTTTTGTTAGTCTGTTTGTATTATTCCCGAGGTTTCCATAGTCCTGGACCAGGCCATATCCTGAGCAGCTGCTGTGGTGGTCATGGAGGAGTGGAGAGCATAAGACTGATTCCTGTAAGACCCCAGTGACAGATGAGTCTTCGCATTGAACCTGAAGGGCCAGCCTGTGCAGCTTTTCCAAAATAGACGTCCAGTGTTCTCCAGCCTCCGGCGCCTAGACTGCAGCTCTGCACAAAAGGTTTGGCCAGAGGAGAAATTGCAATGCCCAACTGAGCCTGGTTTCTCTCAAGGTTTTTTTTTTTCCTTCACTTTCATCAATTGGTGAAGTTTGTTCCTCGCCGCTGTCACCACTTGCTTGCATGGTTAGGAACTTGTGGAGCTGCGCATCAGTCAATTTGCTCTTCAGTGTTTGAACTCTAAGCAATGAAAATTAAACCACACTGAACTGAACTAAACTGAACTTAAACTCTGAAAACTGGACTGACACGGTTTCAATTTACTAAAACTTCTATGTTGAGCTGCTTTGACACAATTTACATTGTAAAAGCGCTATAAAAAGATGAATTAAATTAAATTATTATTATTTTTATTATTATTATTCAAGGGGTGATATCAATATTATTCATTTATTTGTATAGCACCTTTAATAAAACTACTGATTCAATTCAGCTTTATTGAAATTATTATTAATATTGAATTATTAAATTTAATCTAGTTTGTAAGGTAACATTTTACATTTTCACTTAACTTAAAGTACACTGTAAAAAGCTTGTACATTTTTGTTGTAAATGAAAATTATTAAAAGTATGATTTACTGAAAATGCCATTTCTCTGTAACTGCTAAGACATAATTAGCAATTTTTTTAACAAAAATTGTTTCTATTGCATTTATAAATATAACAAAACTTAAACATAATTTACGCATGCACACACACACACAAATAAATCATTGATAAATACAGTGCTTGTAATCTGATATTACTACTCTTCCAGAAGTGTTACATGGGTGATTTGAAGTCTGGAAATGCCTAAATTACAGCACCTTTGTAAAGACAGTTTCAAACCCTCAGTTGTCTTGTTAACCACCTAATATTTAAACAAGTGGTTAATATTCCAGAGTCAAGTTCATTAGCATTTACATAATCTCCTCACATTGTCCACATTGCTATTAAATGGGAATAAAATGTTTTGTCTTCTGCCTATCTCCAGATTACTTCTGAATACTCATTTCAGCTCACATTGTGCTTCATTTCTCCACCTTAATGACATTGACTTTTGCAGTTGTGTGCTTTTTCACATGATTAAATAACACATGGATTTGTCTCGTCGCCATGGAAATGAGTATTTAATCAATTAATATTGCAATTTGCTGTGACAGATTGTGTTAAGTTGTAGAGCTTTCTGTCAGATGAATCTAAGCTGAGGACTTAATATAATTGACATTTTACCTTTCAGTATTTCAGCTCAGTCACAACACAACATGTTTTCACAGGTTGCTTAACCTTGAGTTTTTATTACAAAAGTACTGTACTTGGTTTCTAATGAACTTGTGAGTGGATATTTATTTTGTAAGAAAACAATACATTTTATTACCAACACTTTTAACTTTCAGTATTTCAGCTCAGTCACAACACAACATTTAGTGTGCTTGGAACAGGGGTGTCCAAACTCGGTCCTGGAGGGTCGGTGAGTTTAGCTCCAACTTCCTTCAACACATCTCCTTGGAAGTTTTTAGTATACCTAGAAAGAGCTTGATTACCTGGTTCATGTGTGTCTATTTGGGGTTGGAACTAAAATATGCTAGACACCGGCCCTCCAGGACTGAGTTTGGACAACCCTGGTTTAGGAGTAGTCCATAAGCTTGTCTCACTGTGGATCAAGGAACCCTTGACATGTAGGATTTCATCAAATGTTCTTTCTGTTGCATCTGAAAACTTGAAACTACTTAGGCAGAATATGCCTAGGAATTTTTCAAGAAAGTCACGATCCCTTTACAAATATAGTCAATGGAAAACTACAGCGTTTAGGCCTGGTTGTGTTTAATGCATTTCCTAAACGTGTATATAACTTTTTAGTAGTGGTGTAACGGATCATAAATTTGCAGTTCGGATCACATTACGGATTTTTAGTCACGGATCGGATCATTTTCGGATCAGTAAAAAAGGGAGGAGACAAATGTAATTTGCTTTCCATTTATATAAAAATATTACTGCAAAAAACATTGCATTAACAAACAGAACTTAAAACCTGTAATTTTAATTAAAATAAAAATCAAGACAGAACCAGCTCAAAAAAAAAAATTATTCAACACGAAAAATGATCTTTGCTATTGTTGCTGATAATGCTAAATATAGAAATCTAACATGTTGTACAAGAGATCATATTTATCTTCAATTAATGATTCAACAATTCACAAAAAACGTCATGTTTCATTATAGGTGTATTATCTTTGAAAACATATTCAGTTACATAATTTTGATGGTTGTTTGTCGCCATCTGTTGGTTACACAATTGCTTTCACTAGCGTCAAACATCCACCAGCGTCATGTTTCATTAAACAGTTTTCTTTAACGTTACCATAAACATCAGTGTTCATATCTGAACTATAAACTGTTCTCCAGCACTTATGTGTTATTTATTGTTGTAACTCACTGAAAAAGTGTAAAAACTGAATCTCTCAATGCAGATTTGAATGCAGCGCTTTGAAGGATTAATAAACATAATCAAATCATTATCATTTATTGTTCATGTTGCACGGGTTTGAACTGAGATCACGATCTATTAATGTTTATTTGTGCAGCTTTACACCGAATGCATTAACAAACAAGCAGTGACAGAAAACACCTTAAATGAATAGCCTAAGAAAGCATTTAGGTAGGTCCACCACAACTTTTTGCGTCATCATTACATCCAGGGCCGGAGCAAGCTCAACTGGCGCTCTAGGCAAACGACGAGAAAGCAGCCCTCAAACTGAAAGTTATGCTGCCTTCAATCTGAAAAAGCCAGCGGAGGGTGTGGAGGTGGTAGGTGGAGCTGGGTGTTGAGATGATGCGGGGTTTGTCGCGGACGAAAGCAAAGACCGAGGGGCGCTGAGATGATGCAGGGTTTGTTGCGGATGAAAGCGAAGGGGGGGAAAACGCGCCACGGACGCCGCCCTGATTATATCTTAAAGCAGGGGAGTCAAAATGCTTTCATGTGCGTGATTTGATTGACGCGGGAGGTCTATGCGCAGGAAGCGATCTCTCTGCAATTGTTATAATGTTGGATTAACCTACACGTTCAAAAAAGTTATTAATCCGCGGGTCAAGTTCGTTCCGAACTGTGGGTTGTGTTCCGTACGGATCACGGATCAACAGTGATCCGTTACAGCCCTACTTTTTAGTCTTATCAGTTGCCATTAGAATTCTTTTGAGCACATATCTGTGCAGTGACTATTGGATTATCCTAAAAAGTTGTTGAAGAAAAATCAAATGCTCCTGAAAAGGATACAATACTATAATCTGCAAAGTTAAGGCATGACAATTGGACAGGAAAATGCTCATTGGGTCAGCAAAACAAAGAAAAACAGGTGGAAAAGACATGTTAAAAGGGACAGTTTACCCAAAAATGAAAATTGGATGTTTATTTGCTTACCCCCAGGGCATCCAAGATGTAGGTGATTTTGTTTCTTCAGTAGAATTCAAACAAATATGTTTAACTTAAACTGTTGCAGTCTTTCAGTCATATAATGGCAGCCCATGAGCAGCAAACCTTTGAAAGTAAAAATGTTTCTTGTCCTAAGACAAGTGAGAAACCGAACCGTATTTATATAATTTTTTACCTTTGATACACCGCAATATCCAACTGTCCTGAGCACCAGCTCAGCATCCGGCACATTACCTATGTATGCGCTCTGGCGTAATACACACAAATGCAGGAAAGGGAAATTGGCTTTTAGCTTTAAATCGGTTTGAACAATCAGGATAAGCGCAAGTAATTACCATTTTGAATAGCTCCTATACACAAAATCTCTGTGCACTGTGTAAACAATGAACGTCCTATAGACGTGACAGATCACTTCTGGCATGCGCTTAGGACAATTTATATTTTGCTGTATATCAAAGGAAAAAATGCCATATAAATACTGTGGAGTTGCTTGCAAAAAATTATTGTTTCGTGTCATAGGACATCATTGTATCATCACTTGCCACAGAGTTTAATTTGGATTTGTCTGTGCATGTTTTTATTTAGATTTTTTTTAAGGATTGGTGCATATTCACTGTTATTTTGGTGCCTGTCACCGACTCAGTCCCAGTTAATCCCTCATCGACCAGCAGAGATCCTGCTTGCCTGACTTCTGAAAGGACATGAACTCCATTCCCCACAAGCCCCCGCAGTATGCTGATTGCCTGTCACCTGAATCTAATGCACACACACACATATATATAAACCCATCTCTCCAGTCACTAAGTGCAAAGTCTTGATTTGCTCTGCAAAATTATTGTCCATAACATTTTCAGCTGCTCTGGAGTCAATAATTGCTGGTACAATGATTTGCTGCTGGTTGAAGGATATAACAGCTCTTATTTCCAAACATTGATTGTTGATAGATAAGATGTTGTCTTTGGCTCTCGACGAAGGTGGTCGCAGTTTTTCCCTCTCCGTCCCTTATCTTCCCTGGCTGGCTCTTCTTGTCTTGTCTTATTCTATCTCTGAGGCTCTCCGTGCCCTGCTATCCAAACGAATAAGGAATTATGGATCTGATCAACTGGTCTCTGAACGCGATTGACACCATCTTCTCGACGAGAAGATGCTAATGCTCAGACTGCTGCGTTAGAGCGCAAATTGGAAAACATCAGGGTGAAATTAGCGGCTTTGCAACATGATCTGGCCAGACCTGGAGACCAGTGATGGACATTAAATATCTGTGAAATGGCCAGATATTGTCCTAAATTTGAAACACTTTATTCTCTTTCGGCTCCCAGTGTTTTTCCAGCCAGACGGCCTCGGTTGGAGAAAAACAACTTCTCCTGGATAGCAAGATAAGGAGATGCTCTGATATTCCTGCTCCCTGTCAAGGACACCTGTTGGACTATACAGGCTTACACACACACATACACAGTTACAGATAGACTTCACTACCGAGTCCCTCATCCCACGCCTTCGTGTGCTTTCACCCACTGGAGGGGGTAGGCGGGTCTGTGACCAGCGCTTTTCAGCTGCAGGCCAGATGGCTGCCCGCCCTTGCCGGACTATATCCACATCCCCTGTTCCCATTCCCTGTTGCGATGTTTTGTCTTGTCTATGTGTTTATGTGCTTGGTTGCCAGGGCTGGTTTTATCCTTGATCTGGCTCTGCCCTAATCTTAGAGCAGAGTGAGAAGGACTTTTTTTTGCCTATCTTTCCTTATGTATCTTACTTCCTTTATCTAAATAATACCTCCCCTTGACTTGTCTTCCCCTGAAATGTTTGTGTATGGTCAGGGGGGTTCCAATTTCACTATATGTCAGTGTATGTGAATACATGGAAGTATATGTGACAATAAACAGCATATCATCATCCTCATCATCATGTTAGCCAAACTAACCAGGAGTGATTTACTTGGGGTCTTGGCTGAACAGATGTTCTTAACGTGACCTGCTTGCCCACAGTAAACAGAGATTATTGTGAAATATCCTCTCTCTCTTCAGGGGATAGCTGGGTGTGTCCCAGTTGCATGGCTTTGGATTCACTTGAATAGGATGGGGTTACAACAAAAGGGCGAGTAGCCATGCCAGACATGCGGGAGCGAATGAGATTATATAGACCAGGGGTGTCCAAACTCAGTCCTGGAGGGCCAGTGTCCTGCATAGTTTAGCTCCAACTTCCTTCAACAAACTTCCCTGGAAGTTTCTAGTACACCTAGTAAGATTAACTGGTTCAGGTGTGTTTAATTTTGGTTGGAATCAAAATATGCAGGACACCGGCCCTTCAGGACCAAGTTTGGACACCCCTGATATAGACAAATGGAAACTTCAATCAGATGATCTAAAGATTTTTCTTGGTCATGGCAGGCGAGTTCTGTTTGAAGCTCTGTCTTTAACCCCTTATGGTACAGCACCCCGAGTGGTTTTTCCATCTACTCCGCTTGAGCAGCTAAAGTGCGGAATTGTAGAGCACAATCAGCGGTGGTAAGATTCTCTTGATGTAATGCTAGTAGTTCCTCCCCAGCATCCTTTGCTCCTTCTAGGTGGTCAAATACCTTTTAAAACTACAGATACAAGTTTTTTTTACTATTGTCTATAGTATATAGATTGGGTTGTTGGGTAACAAACAACGTTCATTGCATAAGAAACCCCTTGCCAGAATAAGGTTCATATGTGCTATAGGGAAAGTGAGTGCTGGAGTTATGGGAGGAGGTAGAGTTAAATTGAGCCCTTGAAGGACCTTTACCAGTTTTTCCGTGAAAGAGGTAAGGCATGCTAGTTGTTGGTGGTGTGATGCCAGTACCTGGCCTAGCGCTGATAACTCTGTTGAGATTTGCACAATTGCTGCTGTATCGGTGGGTGGCGAAGTCTAATGCTAGGTCAGACGAGGTGGGATCCATTTGCAGCATCTTTGAGGATATGACAAATAGAAAAACCTGTCTCTTTAACAACAGACAGATGTAAACAACAGCACTCACTCAAAGTCGGGTCACAGGCAGGTTTGTATTTAGGCAGCAGTAATAAGTTAAAGGGCCACGAAACCCCCTGTCTCAGCAGGGTGTTTTCACACCTCTGTTTTGAAAAAAGTCAGGAAAGTTGGGCGTGTCCAGCTCTGGGAGTGTGGGAGTGTCGGGGGAGGGAAAGAGGATAAGATTTTGCATAGAAGGGAGTTAACATTTGGGCACGCGCTAAGTTTGACAGGAAAAACAAACACACAGAGGCTGATTTGATACGGCGAATAAGAAAAAAAAATCCTCAGCATTTCTCTGTAACTTATGTACTCGGTAGGTAGCGTCAGAAAGCCGTGTGTGTATAGACTATCCTGTCACAAATTGCAGCGAAAATCCTGCACGACGGGAATAGTTTGTGTTTACATGTTTACACTCGGAGAGCAGCATTTAAACAAAGGGCAGTCCACTGCAAACACTTACCAAATCTGTAGACAGACAATCAAACTGGAGCTGTGTCTTTTTATTAAAAGTAGACGAGCGGCATCGATCCGGATTTCACCATTTCCAGATGAGAAAAAGCTCTCGGGTAAAAATGTTCCTTACAAACGCGTTTCTGTCGAGTGTCGCTTGCACTGTAATCCACACATGAGTCCAGCTGCTCTCTCATAAAGAGAAAATGAAAACAAAACCTTCGTTGCAACACACTAATAACACCTACGATTTTCGTCTTGAAATTCTTGTACTTTCACTTGTTTTGGCAACACAACGTGGCGTCTCTCTGCCGTCTGTACAGTGTAAACTGGTAAACAGTCTCCGGAGCTATCATGCATATTAATGAAGTTTCACGTCATACACAATAGAGCGCGCTAATTGGTTTGAAGCACGTCTTTCTCAGGAATTAATACTGCACACTCAGATATGTAAGAACGTCCTAGAAAAGACAGACAGCCACTCTCCAGCTGGATTTACACCCAAGTATCTCATGGTCGTGACGCAGCTTCAAAAATTCGTTTCAAACCGGAAGAACGAATTTGCTCAAAATAACGCAAAAACAACCAATTTTCACTTTTTAGTGCAATATATGTGTCCTAATAGTGTTTATAGCAGCGTGGGACACGTATATGACTGTCAACAGCTCAAAAAATGTGTTTTGGTGTTTCGTGACCCTTTAATGACGAAACAGGCTATGGTCAGGGCAGGCTGCATAGAATCACTACGGTAAACAGATCAGTATTGGGGCAGGCAGAAGAGAATCGGAAGGTAAACAGTCTGGGTTAGCAACAATAGTCAGAGAATGTAGAAAACGCTTAGAAAGAAAGATCTCTGTCCATAACAGTTTTTAAAATCTAGTAACAATTAACCTATCCATTACTCTGACATTGCCAAAACTGTCCATATGCTCTGCAGGAGTACTTAAATGAGACCTTAAAAATTCGAACTGACTTAATTATACTCATTAAACACTACCACGATACATAGTAAAATATTTCCAGTAAAGATTTGTCATATGTGGTGAACAGGTGGCCAAATTTAATGACCGATTCTTGTGAAAAGCACAGCTCTTCTTGCCAGCAGAAAGTGACTCAACCTCATTCACTTCAGCATGTCTATTCTCTTCATGGTTTCAAGGCTGTCTGAACCAGGTAACCATTTACATGCAGCAGACATTAAACAAAAAGTTAAAGCTATGTTTGGAATAGAATACTGCTCACCGCATATAACTCAGTATATTCTATAAATGTCACAAGATCCCCTGTGTTTTCTATTCATCACAATCGCATTATTCACTCTAACCATAACCACAACCAACATAATCCCATCCACACAATTGCCAACTGGAACTAATCCCAATCACTTAATTCCCATCTCTACACTCACCACCAGAGCTCTATACACACTCGTGATCTAGCCTTGTTGGGACCAACACAACTTTATCTTTAATACTTATGGATAAGCCTGTGTATGTACTTGTCAATGTTTTTTCTTCTTTCAATTATGTATCAACAACAATCATCAGTCCCTTAATGCCAAGTTCAGACTGCACGATTTTTAAAGTAGTGGCGTCACAAGTGTTTTCACACTGCATGACTATCTGGGTATAGCATTCCGTCACTGCTGTGTTCACATTTAGGAATTGGGCCCAAAAGTGCAAACCACCATTTACTGAGGGTCTAGTTTTGTTGAGACCTACATAACATACCTATAAGCCTGTTCACTACATTGTCAACACATTTGTGCTAAGTTTTTTTCCAAATAAAGTGTACTATTATTTAGACCTCATCAACTTGCAAAAAAACTGACATATATATACTGAAAATGAAGGTGCTTTTAATGTAGGTTTCATTTTTTTTTTTTTTCAGAGGATGGTAGTTAGGATTTAAAGTATGACCTCTATGTGTTCCCAGGTGTGACTATTTTTATAGAAAACAGCACAGTAGTTGAACAAGCAGTTCAGTTTATGTCATCCTCTAAAATCTCCCAACAGCTTTAGATAACGCAAGAGAAACTAATCTGCCTTTCACATATTGTACAACATGATAATAGTGAGTAGAGCTAAATAGTAAAGCCACTATGGCAGGGGTCTCAAACTCAGTTTACCTAGGGGCCGCTGGAGGACAAGTCTCGGTGAGGCTGGGCCGCATCAGATTTTCCCCAATAAATTAATTATATTATTAATTATTAATTTCTAGTTCGTTTATTTTTTCATCTTATTTTCTGTTAAAAATTAAGAACTAAGAGATTTGAGAAGATTGTAATTTAACAAAAGATGAAAAAAATAAGAAAATAATTCAATCAGTAATAAATAGTAATAATAGTAATAATAATAATAAAAATTAGATTTACTGTTATCCACTGTGCTGTTGTTAAAAAAAGCAACACTGTGTTGTTGTCATTTGTTTTGACAACTTTTACATCATATAGAAATATATGTAATGTTCATTGTGTGAGGCAATGCAAATAAAATGCAAGTAGCACGATGCAAATGACCCACAAATAATAGTTATTGGCAAGTAATTTGTTGGGTCAATATTGTTAGTTTACACAATTTATCAAAAAGTAAAATTATTTTAATATATAGCTTTGAGATCTTGAAATAGAACTACGCCAATAGGTTATTACCCAGGAAAATATGAAGCAGCACTTATTTGACTGTCACAAGTTACAATAATATGAAGGACCCTGTTGGTTCGTTTCGGATTAAAGTGATACATGACTTACAAATAAAAAAATACAAAATTTATTAAAACTTCACACCATGGCATACTCAATATTAAAAACTATTTTAAAATGGTCTCATCACAATTACCAATTAAATACCCAGGCACAAAGAGATGACAATAAAATGACACTAGCATATAGGGGACACTCCACACAGCAAATCAGTGCATACAAATGATTAAAGCAATTGACAAATCAAACCCATACAATTCAACAAACCCCCTTCAATTCAACATTACAACTCATCCGCCCACCTGTGGTTATGCACACAGACCAAAATACTCATAGGAAACAAACTGCACAAAATCCCAAAACATAAAATGCACAATGCAGTGTAATGATCAAATTGAATATGGACGTTAGATCAGAATCAAAATGCTGTGCACAAAAAAAAAGTGTCACCATAATATTTAATGGAATGTCCACGAGGAGTAATCACAGCCAAGGACAGCAGATAAGACAAATTTAAAAAGGCAGGCGCAAATAAAGGATACGAAACAACAGGTAGCACCTTCAGGCAGCACCTAAAAATGAAGGAAGACAGATGAAGGATTTTTACAAAAATGACCCATTCTTAAAAACCCACAAACAGACTTCTTACCTCCTAGATGAATTTCATCGGCTAAAGCAGACTTTGTGCACAGAGCCATGCACACACACTTTCCTAATGATCAAAGCATTCTTTAGACGATCACTTAAAACTAACAGAACAAACTAAGCAAACAACTCACCCGAAGAAGGCAAACAAGGGACTAAAAGAAAACTGTCTCTCACCACGGAGGCTTCACCTGCACTCGAGAAGTTGCTTGCAATGCTCACATGGACGCCTTTTAAAAAGCTGAATATCCACGCACTCCCAATAATGAGCCGCACAGGTGTGTAATAAAAAGTACGTGCTGACGCCAGTACGTGTGTCTAGCATTGCTAAAAAATAAAACCTGTCACATATATATACACATATATATATATATATATATATATATATATATATATATATATATATATATATATATATATATATATATATATAACCTATAAAACCTCAATCGGTAACACTTTATTTTGATGGTCCATTTGAGTATTAGTAGACTGTCTGCTTAATACCTGTTGATACTGACATTTAACAGTCCTTCAACAGACATTTAACTGACTATAAGAAACTTTGCAAGTACATGTTAACTTACCCTAACCCCAACCCTAACCCCAACCCAACAGTCTACTTATAATCTAATGAGAATTAATTGACATGTAGATGCAATGTAACTTATATTCAACAAACGGACCATCGAAATAAAGTGTGACCCCTCAATCATATATTACTATAAGTCTGAGGTTACAGACATTTCATTTCACCAACAGAGAGGCTTGGATTCGTTTCAGCCTAAAGGCTCGTACCTGTCAACATTGAGATGTGGAAATAAAGAATACGCCCACCATAATAAGGGATTCGATTGCTTTCCTAACTGTTATGCTCATTTAGGATAAAATTTGTTGTGTTTGAAAAAACCCCTACCAAATCAACATCTTCAGATCTTCACTATGGAGCGAGTCAGCTTACAGTCACGCACCACTATATGACTGTTTTGAAGACATAGGTGGGGCGACAGCACCTGTAATGAAAAGGAAGGCAATCGCACCGTTTTTATGTTTATTTCAATTTGTTTCATGCCTAAATAAAACAAAAGCACAGAACAGACTAAGAACAGAACAGACATTTAAGAGCAAGGGGCGGCCCCTAGTGGTTCGGCGGTATGGGTTGCGTATAGGGAGGATTGGCACTTTAATGTTTGTTGCCACCCTTCAGAGAAAGATTGAAAATATGGAAGAAATACGAGAAAATACCTTTACGGGATGATAGCGGGATAGAACTGTAAAATACGGGAGAATCCTGGGAAAAACGGAAGGGTTGACATGTATGCTCATACACACTGGGACGCTTTTCTTTTGCGTGTATCATCAAAGTTTTATGAGACCATTTTCTGGATTCAAACTCAAGCCATTTTCACTGCGTCAAGCAGAAGAGTATGCAAAATCACTCCTTGAGATGGCGCTACACAACTTTAAGCTTATGACGTCCGCTTGTAACACAAAAGAAGATGACAGACAGTTGACAAGCTTGTTGGTAAAGTTACTGGCGACTCGAACAAGCATGGATAGTTCAAGTAGCAGCTCCAGCTTTAGCGATGAAGAAATGATTATTGTTCACCAGTGCAATAAGCAGCTCCACGTTCATATCGCCTCTGCGCATTTTCTTCAATGTGCACTCTCATTGACAGTTTTGCGCTTGAGCGCCTCCCAAGTGCTGTACCTTGGAGATGACTTTTTATAAGCCTCCAATACCTAAGAGAAGTGGTGATCTTCAGTGGAGGATTATTCACTGTATTTTGGCAACTAATAAATTTGTTTCAAGGTTTAACATTTTAGTTTAATCAAAATGTCCATTCTGCAATAAAACAGAAAACGTCTTCCCTGTGTTTTGTAATTGTTCTCAATTATTTCCTTTGTTTGTTTTGCTTGATGAAATTGTGTAAACCGGATATTTTTTTTTTTACTGGGGCAGGCTAAGCTGGCTATTATAATACTATCAATGTAAAAATGATAATCATAATGTGGATTTGTTTAGATTATAAAAATCATTAGTAAAATCCAGAGTAAATGCTGAATATACATATTATCAACAAACAAAAAATGTGGATTTATCTGAAATGATATGGTGATAAAAATTCAGTTGTTGCTGTGTATGAATTTGATCTTGTTTTTTATTGGCAAGTTGTGTATATATACATGAATGATTTGTATTTATTTATTTATTTTTATTTATAAAGAAACATTAATTGCATTTAAAAATGTACAGTATAATTTTATTTATGTAGTAAAATAAAGTGCTTTTGAAGATCTCTCTTTCTCTCATTCCACTTGCTTTTCTCAAATGGGCCTACAAATCCCTGCTGACTCTCTGCTTTCTCTTTTGTGCTTTCCTTCTTTTTTTCTCGCTCTGTCCATGTATTGGACTGAGTTTAATCAGAACAAGGTGTAAATTATTCAGGGAAGCTTGTTGAATAAAGGCCTTTGATTGCCTTTTTTTGTCTAGCCTGGTGCATTATTGAAAAAGCCTGCCATGATTGTCTATCAGCAAGTGTTACAAAGGTACATGCTTAAAACCTCCACATAAACCTTCTCTCTTACCTCACAATCTCTCTCCCAGAGTTCGTTCACATTCAGGTCACACTTCTGTGTGGCGCATGGTCAAGGTCACCCTCATACACTTCATAATGTGTGCAGATGGGAAGAGGCAGTTTTATGTCACATTCCAAAGCCTCTCCAGTTTAACACAAGCAGCTTTGATGCAGGAAAAAACAAGCAAAATCCTTTAAACCTAGAAGAGAAGCATAGGTCAAAGAGTTCTTATCTAGTACAAAGGTGCACCATTTCTTACACCTTTATTTTTTATGACAGAAACCTTTCTCATTTGACATATGCTGAATAGTGGTCGAGCGATTGACTACTTCAACCACTGGTCAGTGCAGTCAGAAACAATTGACTTCTCGAGTCATAAAATAAAATGTTTACCATAAAAGAAATCAAAATAGTGTACATAACCAACAAACACCACAATGTAAATGTAAAGCAGCTAACTTCCATTGAAGATGAAATTCAATATTTTTTTCAGATGCCTGTTACGGCTAAAGTTTATGCATTTATTTTTGTTGCGCATTGTATGTATTTTTTCCTTTGTCCTGCCTTGTTTCGTAATTTATTATCCTATACACTCCTATAGTAATGTGGTCCAGGTTCTGATTGGCTGCTGGTCTCAGAGAGCTATAAAATGGAACTCTTGCTGGGGGTGGAGAGCTCCTGGACTTCCCTACCACTCCAGCCAACAACCTTACCATTGTCAAGATTGTCCAAGCATATTTGAAAGTTTGAGTTTGTAGGGGTGGGCTGCCTATTTATTTTAATTATTTTTGACTTTGTCTATGTTGAGGAAGGAAGATAAACTTCCTCTCTTTTTTTAAGATTTACAGGTAATTTAGTTTATTAACTTTGCAGATTATTATTGTTTGTTATTTTGGCCAGTGGCCACCCTGAAGATGTGCTTATTGGATTGTTACTTTTACCTACAATAAATCCTTTCAATTAACTGCGCGCATAAGAGTGTCCGCGCTTGGTATGTTGACCGAAGAGGCTTTTTTTTTTTTTTTTTTGGGGGGGGGGAAATCTGCCACATCTCATTTCGTTTATTATGCCCATGTAGTTGTTTTCCCCTTGTGATAATGCCTGACATTCCAACCATGGGAAATATCCAAGCTGGCGAAATAATTTATTGCTGTCCCTGTCACCATGCAGTACACCAAGTCAAAGATTTATTTTTTTTTGCCCGTCAACACCGTAACAAGGCAAAGAGCAAGCCTTGCATCCCTTTCATATGGATGCGCTTGTATTTCTAAATGCAAACCAGTGATCTACAAGTTCAATCAAAGACTGAGGTAAACATATTAATGATATTATTAAATCAGCGATGATGACCTGAGGTAAACATATTAATGATATTAATAAATCAGCGATGATGACCTGAGGTAAACATATTAATGATTTTAATAAATCAGTGATGATGACCTGAGGTAAACATATTAATGATATTAATGGGTTGATCTCAAAAGCTTGACATATTCAAAAGACATAAAGAGTTCACCCAAAACTTAAAATTCTCTCATCATTCACTGGTTTCAAACCTGTTTGTCTTTTTTTAGAAGACATTTAGAACTGCAGTGTTTGGGTGTTCTGTGTTTGTCTGAGGTAATTAGTCTACTGAAATGTTTATATTCCATACAAAGCCTGAACCTGATTGGTCAGTTTTTGCCACATGACTCGAGGTTTTCAACTGGAAGAGCTTGGGAAATGCGAGCGCACACAATATGCAATCCCAATGCAATCCCATGCACGCGCAAAAGACATGATATGTGAACGGCCCCATAAGCAGCTACACTTCTCTTTACATTCAGAAGATACCTCCACTCCTGATCCTACACAAAAGTCCAATTTAGCTTGTTTAGGCCAAGTTGCACGCCATGTTTCTGGGTGCCGGTGTCCTCCTTGGTGACGAGTGTTGTCCTACTGTAGATGCCTTCTGTTCAAATGCTTGAACAAGATGCTGGTTAAAAGCAGTGGAAAGTTCTTTAGAGACTGGACATAGAGTGAATTTCACAGAAATGTTTTTGTTTTACGCTCAATGAGGGGAGTGAGGGGATTCTGTCTGACAGCACCTGCAGTAAAGAAGAATTTAAATAATATGGTCAGTAATACAACCTGGAGGTACATCTGCAAAATTAAAATACAAATCAAATTGCTAAACTGTGTGATGTAACCAAACACATGTAATGTGCATTATTTAACCATATATTACAATGTCTTTTAAAATGATTTGACTTTTCAATCACACCAAAATGCAATAAATTAAGCTTTCTTATTAACATGCAATATTGCGTGATTGCACGGTAACACTTTATTTTGATGGTCCATTTGAGTATTAGTAGACTGTCTGCTTAATATCTGTTGACACTGACATTTAACAGTCCTTCAACAGACATTTAACTGACTATAAGAAACTTTGCAAGTTCATGTCAACTTACACTAACCCCAACCCCAACCCTAACCCCAACCTAACGGTCTACTTATAATCTAATGATAATTAGTTGCAATGTAACTTAAATTCAACAAACGGACCATCAAAATAAAGTGTGACCAAATAGTAAATCGTTTTTACTGTTATGCTGTATTTTATCAACAGATAATGCACAACAGTTGCATCAAAAGAGGTTTAATTCAGAAAAGCCCTCATTGCCTGGATCTCATTTTTGACACTTTTAGGATTTTGACACATAAGACTATGTGTACACATTTTTTAAAAAATAAAGAGGCAGGACTTTTTTATTTAAGATTTTTATATATATACAGTTGAAGTTAGAATTATTAGCCCCCCTTTGAATTTTATTTTATTTAATAAAATATTTCCCAAGTGATGTTAAACAGAGCAAGGAAATTTTCACAGTATCCCTTCTGGAGAAAGCCTTATTTGTTTTATTTCGGCTAGGATATAAGCAGTTTTTAAAAATTTCAAACCCATTTTAAGGTCTAAATTATTAGCCCCTTTCAGCTATTTTTAGGATATAAGCAGTTTTAAAAAATTTCAAACCCATTTTAAGGTCTAAATTATTAGCCCCTTTCAGCCCCCGACCATCTACAGAACAAACCATTGTTATACAATACTTTGCCTAAATACCCTAACCTGCCTAGTTAAACTAATTAACTTAGTTAAGCCTTTAAATGTCACTTCAAGCTGTATAGAAGTGTCTTGAAAAATATCCAGTAAAATATTATTTACTGTCATCATGTCATATTAGAAATGAGTTATTAAAACTATTATGTTTAGAAATAGGTTTAAAAAAAAAATCTTCTCTCCGTTAAAGAGAAATTGGGGGAAAAATAAAAAGGGGGCTAATAATTCTGACTTCAACTGTATATATTTGGACTAGAAATAAGAAAGGCATTTTTGTAGTGTATTGACTAAATTAAATGATAAATAAATAAATAAAAACACACAAATTTAAAAAGCTCAATTTCCAAAACACTAATGTGGCATTGCCTTTGCGTTTTGGATTAGCACTGTTTTAGCTGAATATGTAATAATAGTTCCAAACCATTATGAGTTTCTTTCCTCAGCTAAACACAAAAGATTATATTTTGAAGAAAGCTGAAAACCAGTACCCATTGACTTACATAGTAGGAAAAACAAACACTACTGAAGACAATTGCTACAAGTTTCCAGGTTTCTTCAAAATATATTATTTTGTGTTAAACAAGAAATAAATTAAACAGGTTTGGAACAAGTGAATGAAGAATAAATAATGACAATTACAACTTTTGTGTGAACTACCCTTTTAATTAAGCTAGTTGATCTTTGAAAACCAAACTACTTACACATGCAATAATATTATTTTTATATTTGAGCAGCTTAATAACTTTTCACTGTTATTTCTATCTATTGTAAGAATTTAATAAAAATGAACATACTGTGGTCGAAGTGACGATTGCAGAGATTACATAGTGCCATTATCACATCGCTATGATTAAATGCTTTCTAAGCAGTGTTGCCAACTATTTCCAATAAAAAGTAGCTAAAGCCTGCCCGAAAAGTAGCTAAATGTTGCCAGATGATGTCACACGCTAATTTGCATATTAATGACATCATCCCGTAGTATCTGACAAGCGTAAGCCCATATATTATATTATATTAAAACATTACATCCAGATGTACAATAAATAGGTTCTTACTAACATATTACTTTGCGTGAGGACGCCATTGCGTAAACGCAACTCAAAACTACATCTTTATGTAGTATACTAAAAAATTCATGTTTTCTCAAATTGACTGGCCATCTCAGCAAAAACATTATTTGAAATAGGTCCATTTAGATTTGTATGAAAAAACATAGTTGACTATTTGTAAAATACAAACACTTTTTGATAAGAATTTTTTTTTTAATGTAACACCGTGTGAGGGACCAAGCAGTCAAGGGCAACGAACACAAAGTTTCCAAAGGAAAATAAATTTTTTAATTCTGAACAAAGTTACAAATTAAAGCATTTGAATAAAGTAAAGTCAAATCCAGACTTAAAACAAATAAACATAACCAAATCAAACAAACAAACGAAGAGAAAAAGAAAAACAGACCTCTCTTCAAACACAAAAAACGGGACTTATATACACAAAAGACAGGGACTAGTCCATTACAAAAAAGAAATTAAACATTATAAACTAATACAAACAGACCACCAAACAGTCAAATGATACACTTAAAATTAACCAATATATATATATATATATATATATATATATATATATATATATATATATATATATATATATATAAAAACAAAACAGTTCAAATACTTATAATAAACAAAAATAAAAGAAATAAACAAACATTCCGACACCCCCCTCAGCCAATTTACATGATGGTTTGGTCAGGCGGAACAAAGTGTCGGCAAATGTTGCCAGCCGGTCCCTTAGAGCAGCCGGACCTCTGTTAGACTGCAGTCTCTGGAGCACTGAGCCACGCTGGGATGAGCCAACTTGGATCCCACAGGTAACTTTAACTCAAAGAAATAAATATCAATAAATCTTGTCAAAAGAACTAGAAAGTGTGCACTCCAAACTAGTAACTTATGACATGAAATAATTGATATGAAAATAAAAATGTGAAAGTGAACCAAACTGTGTCTGTCATTATGTATAATCTGTAACGAATAAGAACTAAATTATAAATGTAGTGGTGTTGATATATCCTTGTTTAATGTGGGGACACATTGTTGGCCATCACACACCGATAATGAACTGTTACATTCTTTTAAACAATCACAGCTTGTGTACTTACTCTTTTTAACTTGTGAAATTACCACATTTGTAAAAGTGACCACAATTATAGCACTATTGGATTTTGTTGCTACCTAAATTACCAACAATTATACATGTTAACAAATATCAGTAAATTAACTGTTTTGAAAAACAATCTGAGCTAGCAGTTTACTCTACTAAGTGAAGCCTACAGCCACTGTTCTTTCGAGTCACTTTTTAAAAATTGCTAAAAGGAGACAAATGAATGTTAAAAATTGCTTAATTTGTTGCTAGAAGTTTTTTGGAAAAAAAGTAGCTAGGGTAGTACGAAAAGTTGCTAAATCTAGCAGCAAAATTGCTAAGTTGGCAACACTAGCTGCGCCCCAAATGGCACACTATACACTATGCACTCATGCACTATGCACTTACACACTCAACAGCATAGTATTTGTATGTAGTGTCATCCCAAATGAAACACTAATGTTTTTTTACTAAGCGGAAATTCAACCCGTTTCCCAGATGATGTTGTCGTTTGCCAAATTAGGGAAATAAATGAACAAAGTACCAAATAATACCTGCTGTGAGTAAAACCGCACTCACTACCGGGAGGCGCTCACTCTCATAAGAGAATTTCACAATCCAAAATAAATAAAGTTATCCAACATGTGCGCCCGATAGCGCCGCCCCTTTCGCTACGTGAGCAAAACTGCAGTCGTTGAGTGCGTGAAGTGTCCATCATTCCACACTTCCTTTTACTGGTCGTATGAGTGCATTATCCGGATAATAAAAGTGCACTTATTGTTTTTAGAGTTTTCAGTGTAAACGCACTACTTACACTATTTATACTACAAAATGGCGTAGAAAAAGTGCATAAGTATGCGATTTGGGACACACCTACTGTTTCTAAACGCTGTCATTTCTGTTGACCAGTTTATCTCTTCTTCTTTTGAACTGAACACAGAAGAGCTGAAAACTCTATCCGTTACAGCGCCACGCTGGTCAAACCTGGTTATTGAAGTCCGTTGCATACATTTAATGATATTAAATAACCATTAGACAACAAAAACTTGTTGATTCATAAAGGTTTGTTGTTGAGTTTTGGCTCTATATTGTACAGAATCGTTATACCTATATTAAATTAGTCCATTTTACAATTATAAGATAATTTTTCTATTGGCTTCTACTAGGTCTAATGGGACCGCTTTTATTTTAAACCTTTCTTAACCACACTGAAACGTGACTGAACATTTTCACAAATTAATATTTATCTATAGTAAATAAACCGTATTCTGTGGTCATTGGAAATTTGCAACTTTAACTTTAATGCTAACGTTAATTTAAACAGCAACCTTTTGGAGCGCTATTCAGCCATGCCATACCTACGCTACATGTATCAGCTATTACCCACATTTTGCCCAAATGTTCTTGCTACCTGGGGACAATCTACTGCCGCGTATCAAACACTCTGGACCAGGAAAAGCAGCCTGCTTTTTCGCTCTCTCTCTCTCTGTCTTAACAGTCAGAGAAACCTTCATCGACTCTCTCAGAAGTTTTGTTAAAGGATCTGAAGCGAAAAGGATGCCTCATCTTGGCACATGCGGCGCTTATATATTCCAAAATTAATTGTAAGTAGTGTCAGCATGCACAGCTTAATCACAATTAATCTTGGAATATTAGTGCTGCATGTGCCAAGCTGAGGCATCCTTTTCGCTTCAGATCCTGTAACGAAGCTTCTGAGAGAGTCGATGAGGGGTTTTCTGACTGTTACGACAGAGAGAGAACAAGAAATCGGGCTGCTTCTCCCGGTCCAGAGTGTGTGATACGCGACGGCAGCTCATTGGCAGCAATGCGGCGGCAACTCATTGGCATTTCATTGGCCTGTTTATATACTCTGTCAGATGATTGGATTCTGATGAAATCTCCATAGTGGAAGTTTCCACATAGCATTGAAGTTCACCTCCTGAAGGGGAAATATTGTTCTCTAAGAGTAAAATGTTCAAGTTTATACTAAATTAACAGTATGAGCAAGAGTAACAATGGTACTGCCCCTATCAAAAAAAAAAAAAAAAAAAAAAAAAAACACTATGTCTGAATAGGTAATTTTTTTTCCAAGCCTGGTTTTCCTCTTAACTAAAGACATTTATTTTGCTTGGCTCAGTAGCAGAGCTCTTGAATGGCCACGGAGTTTGTTGTCAGCAGCTGCTGTTCAGACTGATTGTCTGCTATGTTAATTAGCAAGAACGCGTGTGTGTGTGTGTTCTCTTTAAGGGAAGCTAACAGCTGTGCCTTTCAAAACAGAAATCGCTGCCAGCATCCTGTTCAGAGAGTAAAGGGAAATGCTGTAAAAAGATGTAGTAAAATCATTTGTTGCCAAGACTGTAGAGCAGGAAATAACTGATTATGTCTGAGAGGCGGCAGGATTAAAGAAAGGAAGAAAGAATTATGTAACTATTATGTTTATCTCATTTTATAATCAACCAAGAATATGTAAATGAAAAATGTTTTGGCTGTCTTAGTCTAATCACTGTAAAATACGTAACAAACACTGTACACTGTAAAATGTTAAGTATATGTTAAGTAACTCATTGCCTTAATTCAATTAATTAATATTAACTTTATCGCATTAGTATACTTAATAATATAGAAAAGTAATTCTTACTTATACTGAGTCACATTTACTTAGGTCAAATAAGTCATCTTAACTATATATCAAGTATTATTTACTAATGTAGTAATTCTTGGTTACAGTGTTGGCCCATTCAACAGGCAACATAGGCGGTCCCGCATTTCTTGGAGAGCTTTACAAACCCTGCTTTTGTATAATTATTGTGAACGCGAGTGCATACCATTAACTATGAGTATTTTGTAATGCACAAATGGCATTAAACGGGATACAATTCACAACGACAGTGAGACAAAAATAACCTCCACATTTGATTAAAAATAATAGCTCTGTATAATTCATGACAAATAGTTGAAAACTATAATAAATACACAAAAGTAGGAATTGTGTAGAGCAAGGGTGCTCCTCACAAGGAATCCAACACACTAAACAGCGTTAATAGTTCATCCAAGAAACAGATCCGAAGTGAAGTCTCTCACTGATATCTTACCAGATATCGAGGGAAGGGGAGGTTAGCGCTATGGAGCAACTCTCAAGGAAATCGACACGCTTACCAGCGGTAATAGTTAATCAGTGCAGCAGATCCAGGGTGAAGTTTCTCACTGATATGGTTGTCATCAGTGCAGGCAGTTGCAACAACATCAATGAAACGGAGACGTGCATAAGGTTCAAATATAACAGACTTATGATGATTCACCACCAGCAGATTTAGCGAGAGTGCCTAACAGGAAGCAGACACAGAGGTGAACAAACAACAGACTGACAAACGCTATCTACAAACACTGAACATATAAAGGTGCGCGGTAATGCGCAACAGCTGTGGTTGAATGAAAACAGCTGAGTGACATGAGTGGTACCAAGACACGTGATAACCCAGCTGATGAATGTAAACACACACACACCACGCGGTGAAGATATACCCAATCAAACACACCCACTTCCCACACACACACACATACAAGAAGAACAGATCGATCCACAACCGTGACAGAGGAAGAAAAGGATGCTCATGATCAAAGAAGTACTTGTGTAATATGTGAGAAAAATTAGGCCACACTCAGCATATTTAATTAAATAATCAATTAATTGTCTATTCCACTAATTCACCCTGCTGAAAAAACACTGAGGTTTCCCTCTCATTTTGTCAAAATCTAATTTTACCCACTGTCCAACATCTAATGCAAAATTTTGTTTGTGTAAATCTTGGTGTAAAAACAAGCTAAAATGTCTCCTGCATTTCTAGTTAGTATTGCATATATTTGTATGTTATTCATTCATTTTATTTTTTTTGTGTTTTCTTCTCACTGTTTTTACACCAGTGGGTCCAATGTTTTATTTTTATTTTTTAATCTCGCCTAAGGCCCTAAAACCAATGGGTCGGCACTGGTTTCTCAGATGGAAATCTAACACTATCAGTGTTCAATAAGTATATAAAATACCACAACCGAGTAAAACATAATAACGTTAGAGCTTCTAAGGTAAGCAATAACCTGAAAAAACACAAGGAAAATGACAACTTTATGAAATGACATGACAAACAAAAAACATGATTTTTTGATTAACCATTATAATATACATGCATCAAGCATATAGGGCCCTTATCATACCTCCGGCGCAAGGCGCGACGCAAATGTTGTTTGCTAGTTTCAGCTGGACACAAGTGTCGTTTTGAGGTTTTTCACCACGCTGTTTAAATAGCAAATGCATTTGCGCTCATATGTGCACCCAAAGGTGTTGTATTACTTATTATATGCATATTTATATTTGTTTTATTAAAACAAGCTTAGATTTGTCCACCTGTCAGGTTTTGGACCATATGGGGCATAAGACGTGTCTTTAGATATCTCACAACAGCTCAGTTTTTTGACCACACTTCATTATTATTGTTTATTTATTAGTGTGCTGGAAATTAGAACTGAATTTAGAAATAGTTTTGAAACAAATCTTTGCGCTTAACAAACAAAATAACTATGCAGGCTAATGGATGTCTTCAATGTAGAGCGTACAACACTCTTTCCTTATCCACGAAAGAGAGAAAGTGATAGTAAAGGCAGAATGGAGGAGGCTCATTGCTCCTCTTGCTGCAGATGCTGTTTAACTGTTTTCATAATGCTGCGTTCACACCAGACGCGGAACGCGCGGCAAAATCGCGCTATTCGTGAGTAAATAGACGCGTGAACATTTGAGTTTACTCGCTTCATTCGCGCGTCAAACTCCGCTTCATTCGCGCGTGAAAATAACTTCACCGTAGACGCGGATTCGCGTCATGGGCGGGGCTTCTGTCTGCCTGGACACTTCAGTTTCGTTGCAAAATGGCTGACATGGATTTCATTGAGAGAGTAGCTGCGGTTTATGTGCTTTGGAAAGCAGAGAAACGGCGTAGATCTGTTTGTCGCCGTGTCTGGGTTCATCAGATCCTTCAGAGGCGCAACCAGCTCGGTGAGTTTCACCAACTCCTCCAGGAGCTGCGCCTGGATGACGGACGGTTTCAGCGGTACTTCAGACTGAGCCGAGCCCAGTTTGATGACCTGTTGTGCCGTGTCGGCGGGAGAATTTCCCTTCAGGACACCAACTACAGGCGCTCTATTCCACCTGCGGAGCGCCTGTCCATCTGTCTCCGGTAAGTAAACTTTAATTTTCTGTGTGATTACAAGTAATAAATAACTTCCAAGTAATAAATTACAAGTATTACATAAACCACCGTTCCGTGAGCAGGTGTTGGATTTCTCCGATCTTTATTAACTTCACTTACTGTGATAACTTGTGCAGTGTTCATAAATGATTTTAAAAATGACCCCACAACAATTAGTTTTCTTTTTAAAAGATTCGTTTACTAAATATTTTATAAATTGAGGCTTAAACTCACATTCCTGAATGTTGCTTTCAATACAACAAAATTATTAAATATATTAAAGACTATACAAATGAAAATCATTCACAAAGATGTGCATTTGATAAAGAACTATGTGAATTGGGAGAGGGAAAATGATTGATGTCTGAAAAAACAAATTTATTTTGTAAATACAAACATATAGGAAACAACTGACATGATAATAATGGCAATAACATGGCAGGCTTTTTAACCTTTTCACCTACTTTTGAAGTGCTTTGGACTATTATGTTTTTTAAATTTTTATTGCAGTTGATGTGTTTTTATTGTTATACTACTTTTATTATCATACAAAAGGGATTTGTATAAAATGTTGTAAATTTCTTTTACTAATATGGAATTGCAAACTGCATTTTTAAAAATGTGAAAAAATTATTTTTTTTCATCTCTCTCTTTTAGATATCTTGCTACTGGGGACTCCTTTCGGACCATCGCCAGCAGCTTCCGTGTTGGTGTCTCCACAGTCTCCAGGATTGTCCCAGATGTGGTGACTGCAATCTGGGACTGCTTGGTTGATGAGTTCATGCCTGTGCCCTCCACTGATGAGTGGAGGTCCATAGCTGAGGGATTCGAGGAGAGGTGGAACTTTCCACTTTGCTGTGGAGCACTCGACGGCAAGCATGTCCTGATGAAGGCACCATCCAACACCGGTTCCCAGTTCTTCAACTACAAAGGAACTTTTTCCTTAGTTCTCCTTGCTGTTGTGGATGCAAGGTACTGTTTCCGTGTGATAGATGTAGGTGGTTATGGGCGGACGAGCGATGGTGGGATTCTGGCTAACTCAGCCTTTGGCCAAGGACTCCGTGGTGGCACCCTTCATCTGCCTCCTGACCATCTTCTCCCAGGAGCTGACCACAGAGGACCCCAGCCCTATGTCTTTGTGGCAGATGAGGCCTTTCCCCTAAGGAAAAACCTCATGAGGCCATTCCCGGGGCGCACACTTTCCAGAGAGAGACGGGTTTTTAATTACCGTCTCTCCAGAGCCCGACTGGTGGTGGAGAATGCCTTCGGGATCCTTTCCTCTCAGTGGAGGATGTATCACCGCCTCGTTGAACTGAAACCGGATGTTGTGGAGAGGTGTGTGAAGGCTACATGTGTCCTCCACAATTTTATGAGGAGATCTGGAGAGGCACCTGTTGTGGGGGGGGGGTGCTGCATGGTGCAGAGGACTCACTGCAGAGTCTTGGCCGGGTTGCAGCCAACAATTCTGCCAGAGAGGCCATCAGGGTCAGGGACAGCTTCATGGCACACTTTTCAGCTGAGGGAGCAGTCCCTTGGCAACCTGCAGAGTAATTTTTCCTGTGTTTATGTCCTTTATGTTTACCTTTTGTAACTATTCAAATCCTACTGTCTTTTCTTTTGAATTACACCTGCTGTATACTGTAAATAATATTTTCAACCTGTCTTGTAAATATTACAATTTTGTTTAATCCTTCACTCCTGTAAATGTGTAATAGTTTTAGTTCATTGTTATTTTGCACAAGTTTCCCTTTATACTGTTCTTATTTTCAAAGATAAATGGAGCCAGATTCAAAAAGAATCCCTGTGTCGTGGCTGCATTCTCATTACAATACCATAAAACTCCAATTAAAAAAAAATATATATATATATATATATACCATATGATTATTTAGAGGTCATAATTATAGTGATTGTACAAATGTTTGCCATATGTATTCTACTTATTGTAGTCTACAGTTTTTGTAAAGTTACAATTATAAATTGATTTACTTTGTTGTGTACAAAGTAACATAAAACATGTTGGTCATTTCAGAAAACATTTAATTGTATAAATAAATTCAAATAATAATATAACACTATATACAAAAAACATATATACAACTATTTACACACAGGAATAAAAAAGATCTTGCTTGGAAGACGGAACAGTGGGGCACATAGTGACGGAGAGGAGAAAAGAGGGAAAAGTGTGATTTATTCCCTGCAGAGATTGCTGCATCTGTTTACAAAAAAAACTATTGTGTGGGCTCCAATGGTTCCAAATTAAGCAGAACACTGCTGCTTTCATATATTAATTTGTGTATTTGAAATTTGACGAACTCTTTCGTCTGAGGCGGCAACCTCTGCAGGGAAGGAACCAGACTCAAAAGGAAGAGCTCATCCTCTGAGCGTGGAGGTGGTGCCGGACGGTTTCGGAGTGCCTCCAGAAGCTCCCGCTCCACCTCCGATGGCTGCTCTCTCTGCCTCCTATGAGCTCTTCTTCTTGGTGCTGCATGAAATAACACATTTTGTACAATGAGAAGGCAGAAAAGGACTACACTTCATAAAAAATCATCGGTATTATCTTAAATATAATACGCATGTAAACATGGTCATTTTTGTCTGTACACACCTGTGGGTACAGCAGCAGACGTCGAAGGGCCAGGAGGGGAGGCAGAAGCAGCAGCAGGTTCTGGCAGAGGGGATCCAGGCTCACTGTCCAGTAAGGATCCAGTCAGCTCTGTTATGAAAATATGGGTAATATTACAATACAGGTTCACTGAAATGCATTAATTGATGCTTAAGTACTGTGCATTCACTCACAAGTTAATGTAACTGAAGAAGAGCTAAACCATTTATGAATGATAACTGCATAAGCAACAAAACATAATATAATAATTATATTAATGTCTACTATAACAAAATAAACATTTGCTAATTTCTCAGTTACATATATGATGAATATTCACATTAATTACCACAATAGTCACAGTTCTGTTCTATAACTTCCTGTTATCTGCTTAACATAATTTTTAGCTAATGATTTTGAAAGGTATCATATTAGAGATTTGATACATTTAAGAATTTATAGAGTTGTTAATTTCTGAATCATATAGAATGTTCATTTGTTGCTCATGCAGTAATCATTACAAATGGTTCAGCTTTTACCTCATAATTATATGTGCATTACTTAAGCATTATTTAATGCATATTATAGGACCTGTAAAGTGTTACCAAAATCTATAATAATTACACAATATACATATTGCATCTGTCAGACAGAAATTAATTTTGACTTTTTAATCATTACACAAAACAAATATAAGCCCTGTTGTGTATATTACTTGCAAACACACCTGTCTCTGACTGCCCTTCTGCTGCTGCTGCTGTTTCTGTCTCCCCCTCATACCCTGCGGCCTGACTCTCCTCATTCCCCTTCTCCATGTTCCCGCTTGTTTCCCGCGGGGAAACGAAGGGGTCGAGGAAAGACAGTACCACAGAGTACTTCCACTTCTTCCCTGACCCTGCTGCTGACCCACTTCTCTTCTCCGTCTCCTTTCTCCTCTCCTTCAAATATGTGTCCCTCAAACTCTTCCACTTCTTTCTGCACACTTCCTCTGAATAAACATCAACCCATAGTGGAAAAATAGTCGTAAAATAATGTTATGGTGAATAAGCTGCATTAGCTGCCTTCATCTTGCAGTCTCAATACATAATACACATATAGGCTATGAATATTGAGTAGAATGTTTTTTACTTACCAGATTCTCCGACTTCCTCACTCACTTTCTTCCAAGCAAGATCCTTTTTAGTCCTGTTTCTGTAGTTATACGAACTGCTGTCATACAGCTCGGGATGCCCGCACACTGCAACAATAATCTTCTCCTCCATTTTCAAATCCTGCCTCCACTCGCCACGTCATAATTACGCACCTACTGGAGCAAGCTCCTGATTGGTTAACGCGACGCGAATGTCCGCCAAAGTTCAGATTTCCCAACTCGAGCGATTGGCGCGTTAAGCGCGTATCGCGCCATTCGCGCGTATCGCGCCATTCGCGCTGCGCCATTCGCGCAATTCGCGTCATTCGCGCCGCCCCATTCGCGCGTATCGCGCCGCAGGATGCCTATTCGCGCGTTTGCATTGACTTAACATGTAAATCACTCGCGCTTGACGCTTCTTCCGCGTCTGGTGTGAACGCAGCATAACGGTTTTGAAGCGTTCAGTTTTTCCACTTACAAAGTCCGTCATGTAAATAGCAAATGCACCATGGAGCGACGCAACTGACTCTTCACCCCCAGGGGTCGAAGCCCGCGTATACGCGTTTTGACTTGTTTTCACACGAAAACTCCGAAAAAAACTTGAATGACACTTTCAGTTTTGATCGTACAGATATGAGCAATACATCCATCGAATCTGTTAGGTGTCTAGTTTTTTTTGTGTACACTCACAATAACAACAAAAGTGTGTGCTTTTGCAAAATAAGGAAAATAAACAGTGAAGGCACTTTCTCTTTTCTCTCTCCGTGAACTGTCTACTTTTAAATGCAGTGGTGCATGTTGAAAACAATTATTGCTTGATAAAGTAATCAGTATGAAACCAATGCTATGTCTAGCTTCTCTATCAGAGCACATTATTTGTAATGCGACCACGCCCACGAGGCTTTGTTATTACAATAGTCCACGTGAGACTCGCGCAACATGTAAACTGAGGTCAGAAAAAACAGCGGAATCTTCACGAATACATGAGACATACACATGACAGACAGACCTGCATAAAGCTTGGAGGGTGAACTTTTCCAACTCATTTAGAAAGCAAAGGTTGTCTCGCTAGGTAATCCATACAATTCTCCCGGCAGAGCACGCATCACGCCGGCTCTTCCCACTTCCGCCATTAATACAAACAATGACGTAGGCTGCCCACAGCACGCTGGATAGAACGTGACGCATGTTATACGTGTTATTAATTTAATTTTTATTTATTTTACCGTAGTTGAACCTGTTAAAGTTTGAAAAAAGTTAACTAAGGCTTCAACTATTTGGGCAAAATATATATTAAAGGTCTTCAAATATTATTTTGATTATTCTTGTGTTATTATTAAATGCTGGATTAATGCACAATAAAGTTTTTATTACAACAGTTTTGCAAACACGTTTTATACCATTTCAAATATTTCCCTCCATTTATCAGTAAATATAGGCAATGTAATTTGATGCATTTAAAAAAAACTGATTTATTAAACAGATATATTTATTAAAATAAAATTTTTGTCACCAAACATATTCAGAAATTGAAAGATGATACAATAAAATTCAAGCAAAATATTGAAAAAAATTACAACCTACAAAATTTTAACTAAATGTAACAAGCATTTAGTTTGGGCTAGCTTTTGCAGATGGACATTGCTTTACAATGTCCTTGATGGGTGAGTTTGGGAGTGTCTTTTGTCTCTCCAGTTGTGAATTATTCATGACCATTTTCACTCACGCATAGACCTGAGATGAGCCAAACAAACTTAACAAAATGTAAATCTTTGTAATGTTTCCTTTGAATGAGAGAATAAAATAAGTTTTACATAATTGTGAAGTAAATATTCTAGCCTACCAGACTGGTTACTCAAATGTCTTGCTCAAGCACATTTTGTGTGTTTTTTTGGACCTTATTTCAGCTACATGTTTTTCTCCAAATCCTACTAACCACGCATATTTTTTTTCTAAAAAACAAAAGCATGTACATCAATAATTGTCACATATTGTTGTAGCACAGTTTGTGCTGAATACAAATAAAATATATGTTGGCCAATACCATGTAATAAGTAGCTGAAATTAGCACAAATGTCAGGGCATGTCAAAACATCTCAGGGGCCCCAAAATCACCTCAGACCCCTGAGGGTTAAAGGGAATGGGAGATGAGCCTATTTTCAGAATCAGTTTTATTGCCAAGTGTGCTTCACATACACAAGGAATTTTTGGCTACAGAAGCTTCCAGTGTACATAAAGTGACAAGTGACAACACAAAATTAAATATGAGAAAAGAAAAAGGCGATAAACATTAAACAGAGATGCAGTTAGTCAAAAAGATCTGGATGTTGAATTGTATGTACATATTTGTTATAAATATACAGGTTGTAAGGTGCTGTGTACAAATGCGTGTGAGAAAGTATTGCATTGTATATTGTTATAAGGTGCTGTGTACAAGTGCGTATGAGAAAGTATTGCACATTTATTGCACAGTAGGGGAATATTTAACTGTTCATGAGGTAGATGGCCTGAGGAAAGAAACTTTTCCTGTGTCTGGCTGTTTTTGTGCTTGGTGCTCTGTAGCGCCGACCAGACGGTAAGAGTTTGAACATGTAGTGTGCTGGGTGTGAGGCGTCCAGAGTGATTTTGCGAGCCCTTTTACTCACTTTGGAAGAGTACAGTTCTTGAAGTGTAGGAAGGGTAGTGCCAGTGATTCGTTCAGCAGTCCGGACTATTCGTTGTAGTCTACGGAGGTCAGTTTCCCATCCTTAAAATGGCAAAAGTGGATTCGGACACTCCCTTAATGCTTTTTGCACCCTGTGCTTCAGACTTGTGCCAAGACTGTTAAAATAGAGCCCTAAGACTGACATGCTTGTGAAGAAAATATTGTTTTATGATTGGAGTCAGATAAAACAAAGATAAAAATATTATTCTAAACCACCTCATATTGTCATGAGTCAGGTTTGATCAGTCACTCTCTGTTGTTCATTTCAGCTGTTCCCTCTTACAATTAGCGCTGCCACGTATGCATTACCCACCTGTTTCTATTTGATCCAATTTACTTCTCTGCTTGTACCTACCCTGTCTTGTTACACTTTGCCAGATTATTATTTTCACTTCATCTCACGGACACTCTGCAACGTCTCTAGTCTAGTACAGCTTCATTATGATTTATCAGTTCACTTTTGCTTACCTGTTGTCTGCCCAGTTATCTTGCTGTGGAATCCAGCCCCTCACCTGCGCACGCCAGCTCCAGTACTCGCTCCACAGCCTTTGTTCATCGTTTCATTAAATAAACTCTCTTAATTTGAACTGCAACCTCTCTCTGTTCTGTCCGAGCCCTGACAGAATAATCTGGCCAAAACCTTCCGGTATGGAACAGACAATGGAATCCCCCACACACTCAGCTGCTGAGCTACATGGTATTATGCTGGGTCAGCAGGAGCTGGTAGCTGCAAGACAGGCCGCTGACAGCTTATCTGCTCAGGTCACCATTCTCACCGCCCAGGAGCGGGCCCTATGTTGCGGTACCACCTTGGCACCCGACTCCCATCATTTTCCAGAGCTGCGGATCAACAATCCCCCGCACTACTCAGGTCAGTCCACCGAGTGCCGTGCCTTCTTGACTCAGTGCGAGGTGGTCTTTTCCCTCCAACCCAACACCTATTCCAATGATCTCGCCAGAGGGGCGTTTGTGATTTCCCTGCTAACCAGGCGAGCCAGAGACTGGGAAGCGGCTCTGTGGGAGGCTAATTCCGACTGTTGTTTTCACTTTCCCAGTTTCAAGCAGGAGATGATAAAGGTGTTTGACCGATCAGTACACGGACGCGAGGCCTCGCGTCGCCTCTCCACCCTTCACCAGGGAAGAAGATCAGCAGCAGACTATACTCTGGCAGCCACCTGTGACTGAAACGAACCAGCGCTCACAGCTCGTTTTCTGGAGGGTCTTAATGCCAGAGTTAAGGTCAAGCTCCTGGTCCACGTCCTTCCCACCCGTTTCGATCCTCTGGTTGAACTGGCACATCGAGAGGATAAACGCTTGGAGAATCGCCTTTTTGTTAGGGCAGAGAAATGTGAATTTCATGCCAAATCGGTCACCTTCTTGGGGTCTGTAATCTTGGCAGAAGGGGTTTGTATGGACCCCCCTAAGGTCCGCGCGGTAATAGACTGGCCTGTGCCCAACTCACGATCGGCGTTACAGAGATTCCTCGGTTTCGCTAATTTCTATCGCCGTTTCATCCAAAATTTTAGCCAAGTTGCCTCTCCGCTAACCTCTTTAATTTCCACTATGACTCAATTCTTGTGGAATCCGGTGGCCCAAGCAGCTTTCGAACGCCTGAAGGAGTTATTCTCATCCGCTCTCATCCTCGTAAACCCTGATCTCTCATGCCAATTTATCCTCAAAGTAGACGTGTCTAGCGTGGGCATTGGAGCTGTCCTCTCGCAACAGGCTGAGGATGATCAGGTTCATCCGTGTGCCTTTTTCTCCCATCGCCTTTCACCCGCTGAGCGCAATTATGACGTAGGAGACCGCAAACTCCTTGCGGTTCGCTTGGCCTTTGGAGAATGGCAACAATGGTTAGAGGGATCATCCGTTACCATTCACAGTGTGGAACAACAAATTTGACCAACATTCGATCTGTCAAACGACTTTGATTTCACAATCTCCTATAGACCCGGTAGTAAGAACGTTAAACCAGACACGCTATCCCATCAATTTATTACCACCGAAGACGAGCAACCTACCGAAACCATTCTTACCGAGGGGAGAGTAATAGGAGCGTTTTTTTTGGACCATAGAGTGACAGGTCAAAAAGGCATTAACTCACGCGGTCATTCCCTGCGGCTGCCCAGAGGGTAAATTGTTCGTTCCTAGATCCCTCATTCGTCCAAACTTGTTGCCCATCCCAGCATAAAAGGCACTCTTGCAGCCGCTTCGCAACGTTTTTGGTGGCCATCTATGGCTCACGACATTCGTTAATTTGTCTTGTCCTAAATCCAGCAATTCCCCTCCTGCCGGTCTTTTGCGACCTCTTCCCATTCCATCATGTCCGTGGTCTAATATCGCTTTAGACCTCGTCACGGGCTTACCTCCTTCAGCCGGTAATACCGTTGTTCTCACTGTGGTCGATCGCTTCTCTAAAGCCACGCACTTCATCCCTCTACCCAAACTCCGGTTGACGAAGGAGACAGGTTGAATCGCATTTGATAATGTATTCCAGATCCACGGCTTTCTGCCAGCAGATTGGGGCTACGGTTAGTTTATCGTCTGGCTTTCATCCCCAAACTAACGGGCAGGCCGAACGGGTTAACCAGATTCTTGGCTGTCTTCTCCGCACATTAGTCACCCACAATCCAGCCTCATGGTGCGAGCAGTTGGGATGGGCTGAATATGCTTATAACTCACTGCCCACATCATCTACTGGTCTCTCCCCCTTCCACTGTTGCTTGGGTTATCAACCTACCCTATTCCCATCGCAAGAATCCGAAGCTTTGGTAACCTCTGTACAAGCTTTCATTAGACGCTGCCACTGCACTTACTCAGGACTCGCGAACGAACACGTCACAATGCTAATCAGCACCGCATCAAGGCTCCCCGTTATGTATGCGGCCAGAAAGTCTGGCTTTCTACTCGTAATCTTTCTTTACAGTCTTCCTCTCATAAACTTATTCAAAGATTCATAGGTCCCTTTTACATCTCCAAGATAATCAATCCAGCAGCTGTTTGCCTCCGATTACCCCGCTCTATGCAGCGCGTTCATCCACGTCTCATGTACCAAACCCATTATTTGCGCACCCTCCAGACTTTCCCCCTCCTCTCATCCCGCTCTTGTCAAGAATGCCCCTATCTTTACAGTCTAGAAAATTATTGCCACATGTCCCCGTGGCAGGGGTTTTCAGTATCTGGTCGATTGGGAGGGATACGGTCCAGAGGAGAGGAGCTGGGTGGTGGCTCGGGACATATTGGACCGCTCGCTGATCGAGGACTTCTCTTGATCTCGGGGTACTGTCATGAGTCAGGTTTGATCAGTCACTCTCTGTTGTTCATTTCAGCTGGCGCGCATGCATTACTCACCTGTTTCTATTTGATCCAAATTACTTCTCTACTTATACCTACCCTGTCTTGTTACACTTTGCCAGATTATTATTTTCACGTCATCTCACGAGCACTCTACATTGTCTCTAGTCTAGTACAGCTTCATTATTATTTATCAGTTATCTTTTGCTTACCTGTTGTCTGCAAAGTCATCTTGCTGTGGAATCCAGCCCCTCACCTGCGCAAGCCAGCTCCAGTACTCGCTCCACAGCCTTTGTTCATCGTTTCATTAAATAAACTCTTTTGATTTGAACTGCAACCTCTCTATGTTCTGTCCGAGCCCTGACACATATAAAATTAAAGTCCGATATGACCTTAATTTAAGCTAAAGGCGGAACAATGAACCTTCATCCACTAGTACGTCGTCATTGGATAAACTAGCTGGAATTTACAACTGAAAGGAGAAGATCTTAGAAGCGGCAAAATTTGTTTCCTTCGCAGGATGGAAGGCAGTGCCTTAGGAATAGGGCAAGGAGCTCTGTCCCCTGGGAGGAACTCCGAGCAGAGCCACTGCTCATCCACAAAAAATCCAGCTGAGGTGGCCCAGGCATCTGATTCAAATGCCTCATGGACGCCTACCTAGGGAGGTTTTCCAGACCCGGGGAAGGCTCAGGATATTGCTGAAGGGACCATATCTCTCGGTTTGCCTGGGAACACTTCGGGATTCCCCTGGATGAGCTGGAGGAAGTGCCTGGGGAGAGGAGGGAAGTCTGGGGTTCTCTTCTGAGACTGCTGCCCCCAAGACCTGGGCCCGGATAAGCAGAAGAAAATAGATGGATTGATATATCCTTACAAAAAGCAAGCTTCACAATATTCCATAAGGGGGACATTATTGGTTAACTTAGATAGCAATTCAGATAACAGACTAAAGACAAAACACATCTCACCAAATGTTCTTTTAAAGCCTTTCTCATTTTTAGAAATAAATAGCATTTAAAGCATTCGAAAGGACTATCAGCATTGTCAAGCTTTCAAAATGAGAGCACTTTTATCCTGCTGAGTCTTACATTACAAAACTGAATCTTTTTAAAAGTATTATATAGTGCAGTGCACAAGGAAGCTTCATTTAGCGGGTTAATAAGAACTCAAATTCATCTATATTTAGTTGAGCCAGTGGAAACCATGCTAAAAACCCCTTTGGCTGTCCCATCGCTCTTCTCTCATCACAACGTGATTGGCACTTTTTTATAGCACCATGGCCTGAATAACAAGTTTAATTTAGAAAATTAAGGCTGCAGCATTGCAGCAGATTTTTGTTCTTGTCATTGCAGCAGGTTGTGTTTAGAGTTTTTTTTTATTTTTATTTTTTTATTTTTGTTAATTTTAGAGTTCAAATGTTTTTTACCTACAAACAATTAGAAATCTTTAAAATGGCATAATAACAGCACATTAAATAGTGCTTACATTGAATGTTATAACACTGGATCTCCACTCCCAGTGTGTGGGCACAATGGACAACATCTTTCGTCATGTTAATCAAATCAATGAGGAAACAACTGCATGTAAACAGCATCCTTCCTGTCCATCCTGCAGAATTAAGCATCTCTAAGCTGACCTGGGTTTATGAGCTTGTGTTTTATGTCTTCATTAAAAATATTTCCATCCCCAAATGAAGCCTGCTGGTGTGTGTGTGTGTGTGTGTGTGTGCGCGTGCGTGCGTGTGCGCGTGCGTGCGTGTGCGCATGCGTGCGTGCGTGTGTGTGTGTGTGTGTGTGCATGTGTTGGCACAAATGGCATGACTATTATTATTACACATGCCCATTTGTTACTAAAGTCATGCAATACACAGTATAATAGTATAATCCAGTATCCTATTTATACAGTATATGAGTCATTCTATAAAATGGGTGCCATTTCCAAATTGCAATTTTCAAAATTTTCAAGTTAAAGTACAAACTTTAAAAAAAACCCTACAACTTGAAAGATATCTTAACCCTCCAAAACAGCTAAAGTCCCACCTCAGGCACAAAATTCTTATTAATTAATTATATTGCTTTTCTTTAGGCAAGTGAGCCTCTCTTGTACCACCCCGTTACGGACAATATGTATGATAATAGAGTATAAAATTACAAGTTGCTTTCCAAAATAATGTTTTCCAAATAATAAAATGTCCTTTTTTATGCAGCTATCAACAGAAAGTCTGTAGTTTAATCATTTTTTTATTATTATTACATTTTTAACTTTGAAAAATAAATTTGACATCTCAATTGCCTCATTGTTTTCACTGAAAAAACAAATTCACTAAAAAAATACAAATCAACTTACATTTTTAATTTAGTCCACACAACAACACCATTAAACATAATTTATGTAACATTTCATTTCCTTTCCATAAACCTTTAAGAAAATGACAGTGTGACGGGGTGGTATCTGCTGTGACGGGGTTGTTCACTGTGATGGTGGTATGGACAATGTGTTTTAAAAGTAATTTAACCAGTGTAAACCTTTAAATAGGGTAATTTGTGAAGTTAAAAATATATAGTTTTTATTTTGTAAAATAGGGGTATGTAAAATAAGACCATCGAGGTAAGATGGACCACCACAACCAAAAGGGATATTGTTTGTAACATTCTTACATATTTTTTTTTTTTTTACTTTTTGTGCCATAACAAAGAAAACACTTTATTTGATGCATTATCATGCACATTCTAATCTCAACAACATTCTAAACAACTTTAGGAATAGAAAATTTTTTATTCAATTAAATATTGGCAAAAAAAAGACACTACAAGATTAACAAAAATGTAATATACTTTTTGTTTCTTTTGATTTTTCCTTTTATTAAAATGTTGTTAAATATTTCCCCCAAACATATACAATGTGGGTGTACTCTTTCTGGATTGCGACCTACTTTTTTGTTAGATTAGATCAAGTAGTTTTGGCTTTGGTATTTGCTACTGTATGACTCTGGTGTTGACTGTAAAGCATCCTGAAGAAAATATTCATTTAAAAGAGATCTTTAGAGATTTTTTTATTATTATTTATGCTGAGCACTAGGGGCGGTACTGTGGCACAGTGGTTAGCACTGTTGTCTTACAGCAAGAAGGTCACTGGTTCGAGTTCCGGCTGGGCTGGTTGGCATTTCTGTGTTGAGTCTGCATGTTCTCCCCGTGTTGGCGTGGGTTTCATCCGGGTGCTCCGGTTTCCCCCACAAGTCCAAAGACATTTGGTATATGTGAATTGGGTAAGCTAAATTGTCCGTAGTGTATGTGTAAATGAGGATGTTTTCTTATGATGGAAGGGCATCCGCGGCGTAAAACATATGCCGGATAAATTGGCGGTTCATTCTGTTGTGGTAACTCCAGATTAATAAAGGGACTAAGCCGAAAAAGAAAATGAATGAATAAATGCTGAGCACTGTATGTCCAATAATGTTTAATCTGAACTGTGTGCTACTCTTGATGGAAACAAATCTGTCTGCAATTATGTTATAAAATGGTAAATTTTATTTAAAAACAGATAGATTATGAATGTTTGAGTGAAGGATATTGAGTGAATGACTAAAAATGAGTGTGTGAAATAGAAAGTATGGAAATAAGTGAGAGACCAAACTGGGTTAAATTAAAAGAAAATTACTTAATGAATTTATTAGCCCTATATTAGAATCTTTGATTTCATACATCTTCACATTCAAATGGAATGCAGAACCACCCCATCACATCCCTTACCACCCCATCACAATAAAAAATGTGACAGGGTTGTATGTGACAGGGTGGTAAAGTGCATCGAAAAATGGCCGCAAATCTCCCATGTGGTCAAGTTCCTCACCTAGCATACATTCATTAAATCTGAAATTTACTCTTCTTTGCTTTACAAATGTAAAAATAAGCTTTACGGACCCTGTCTAACAAGAAAAAACAACAAAAAAAGAAATGTAAATGAATTTCTGTAATTTCTTGCTTTTAGTCTTGGAGGGTGCAGGGCCCATAGGATGTCAATTTTTTTGTGATGTCATTTAAAGCAAAAGTACATAATTTATAGATGAAACAAGTTAGTGTGATGGGGTGGTAAGTCAAACTTAGGGACACACACAAATCATGAAATATTTACAAAAAAAATATATAAAATTTATTAAATAAATATATCTTATGGAAATAGAAACACACATATAAAACTCAAAACAATACAAATTTGTGAGGAAAAAAAGTCATTTATTTGATATTTAGGTGCAATGCAATGTTAGTCAGCATGGATGTGAAATTTGATATATAATCATAAAAAATTATTGAAAAAAGAATATTACTCTTCAATAATAATAATTTTTAATATATCATGCTATCAAGAACCCTTGAATTAATTACTTTAAGCTTTGGAAACACATTTTAGGGCATTTTTGTGCTTCATGCAGCTCATAAAATGTTACGGTCACAAATGGCACCCGTTTCATAGAATGACCCATATATATAAGTATAATACACAGTTTCCTAATTACAATGTTTTCTTTTTCATTATTGTGTTTATTTTGCACTTTTGCATCCCAAGTAGCTTTTCAGTTTGGTAGCTGATTGTGACAAAACACTTCTTTCTGGTCAGAACTAACAAATAATTGGCCATCATCTGAACATAATGTCCCACCAAAAATTAGAAGTGACTTCAGACTTCATACTAAAGTGACTGAATTTTCAGTGATAAAATAGAAGACTTCAGTCAGAAAGTAGAAGATTCCACTAAACATTCCACTCAATAAAAATAATCTACAGTGGTTCAAAATCATAGGACGGGAAGAGCTACAGTAGATAACTCATCAATATG